>JAPFFP010000070.1:23004793-23016701 GCA_026153255.1 Solanum medicagineum
CTTAAAAAAAAAAAAGAATCAGAAGGTGAGTCGAACAAAAAAATCACAAAAAAATCATATGTGATGAGAATAAAATAACACGAATAAATGTATAAAAAAAATCAGATTAAAATATGGATTTAGAAGATATTCACTTACCAATAATATCACATTCTCTTCTAAAAAGAGTCCATTAAATGTGTGAATTGAGACAATCACACTGGTTAAAGTTAATGAAAAAGAAAAAATATTGAAGTTTTAAAAATAATGCATGTGTTATAAGCATTGGAACGAGGCAGTGTTTATTGGAATGTGAATATGTATTATTGCCGTATATAGACCTAAAAATAGGGTAATTAGGCTGTGAAGTATATTTGTTATTTAATGCTAGTACCTTTGCTATTTAATGTATATTGTATCCATATATAATAAATAAAATAAAGTGTAGTTATATTGACTAAATATATCTCATAATTTGCTATTTGGTGTAGTTTTTCCATTAAAATATTAGTGTTTATTTTACGTACAAAGGTGGTCCTCTGGATATCTGCCTCTAATTGTTCCATGACAAACATCGGGGGAGATACAAAAAGGATAGTGTTACCAAACTCTATTTTCTTGGCTCCTTTAGCTAACCCGTTTGCCATTTGATTTTGTTCACTAAAAACGTGCTCCAGCTCCACTCTTTACAGTTTGTCCATCAAGTACCTGCATAAACACACTCTATATCTTAAAAAATGCTAGAGACTTGAATAATAGGTGTTGAAGCTATTGAGTTATCTTCATTCATAAAATATGCTAATTAACATATTAATTATTAATTCATCATTTTTCTAAACTCTATTTTAATATATAAATACACTACTGTAAATTCTCCTTATATTAGAAAAGAGTTGTCAACATGTATGCTTAAGGTCCATAAAATTAGCTTTGAGGGTATATTAATTGTTTCTCGCTTTTAATTACAATTGTCATTTTTAGATTTATTGCAATTACTAGATAATTAAAAGCCCGTGGTATGAGCCTAACATAATTTAACATATTCTATTAAACAACTTCAATATATTACTTTATTATTTTTTTCAAATGTTCATACGATATAAATGCGTCATTTACAATCAAACTTGGGAAGATTGAATCTCAAAAATTTTTATGCATAGAGAAAATAGAATAGTGTGCTAGGTTATGAATTAAAATATTTCATGTTCGAGGAGTATATAAAATATTGATATCTTTAAAAAAAAATCATCAATCTTCATATACTTTGGCAAGTGGTATCTATTTTTCACAGTTGTTATTTTCTATTTGTAATATTTGTACCACAAGTTTTGCATATGATAATATATACAAATCCTTAATCAACTCAAGTATAATTTATTTTTGGTCACCTTTGCTGATGAATAATGATTCATTTTATTGTTGTCTTCAACAACAACAACTTACCCAGTGAAACTCCACAGTTGGGGTAAAATATACACATACCTTACCACTACCTCATAGAGATAAAGAGGTTGTTTCCGGAAAATCCTCTAGTCAAAAATCAAGCCCACAAGCAGAAGATACTATATATGAAAAAAAGAAAAGAAAAAAGAAAAATGACTAATAATGAAAAGTAAATGATAATATGTAAAATACGATAAAAGTAACAAATATAAAACAAATAATGAAAACACACGATATACAGGACTAATCCTACTAACCAAGTCATTTTATTGTTGTCTTCGATACGTAGAATTAGTTCAATTTATTTTGATGTTAATATTGAAAGTATTTATGAAAAAGTTAATTTTTAATTCCACAACAATACTAAATCATGAAAGCAACTTTATTAAAAATCATGAAAGCAACTTTATTTCTATAATCAATACTAAATTTAATTTAAAGAAATGATGTTGAACTATAAATATCATGTCGTAAAAGAAAACTTTGAATTTTATCCCCACTTAATATCCAATATACTTATTTTTTCCTTTATATTCCTCAACATAGTTTTTTTTTTATTGACATTTTGTTTTGTTTTTGTTCTTTAAATTTAACTCCTTATTTTTCTTAAGTTTGTATTTAAATATCCCTTAGAATTTGAATATTATTTTTCTCTTCAATTTTTTTTCTATGAAATAGTTTGCCATATTTGATATTAAGAAAACATCCTACAAGAAAGATACTTGTAAGCACCTTATATACCACTTTTGGGCAACCTTCTCAACAACTAAGAGATCCATTCGAGTCTTTCTATTCCATAAAACATTCATAATCATAAAAAAGAAAAGATTCTCTAGTGACTGGTATCTTTATTTTACAATTTTCCATTCTTTTTGATTCATAAAATCTATACCTATAGAATTTGATAATTGGGCTTTTCCGTAGAAATGAATCTTTCGATGAATACACTATCAAATTGTTAATTTCTTGACAGTCAAACATTATTTTCTCTTTTAGTCACTACATTTGATATTTATTTATTGATACGTCATTTTATAACTATTTTAATAATCAAGATACAAACTTTAGTAGTGGTCATATTATATAACTTAATACCAAAAATATGTTTATGTATTAAACCTTAAAAATATTTTTAGAAAAAAAAATTAACTATTCAAACAAAATTAATTTTAAATCAGTTCTAAATTTTCTTTCTAAAACATATCCAAATAAGCTTAGCATTTATTAATGTTTGTCGGAAGTTAACCAATAAACACTCTTCATTTTAAGCAAGCTATATTATATAGCTGTGTATATTTTCTATGAAATTTGACTATTTTTGTATGTAAATAATATATGGTTATATTTGTTGTGGATGAATTAATTTGTTATATATTTGAAATTATACTTTTTTTAGCATTCCTTAGAATTTGAATAAATTTTTTCTTCAAATTTCTCTGTTATATAGTTTATCATATTTAATATTAAAAGCATATCTTACATAGAAATTAAAAAAAAATTATTTTTAATCTTTCAATGAATACATTATCAAATTATTAATTTCTTGATAGTCAAATATTGTTTTCTCTTTTAGTCACTAAAATTGATTTTTTCAAAATGACAACAACAACAACAACAACATACCCAGTGGAATCCCACAAGTGAGGTATGGGGAGGGTAGAATGTACGCATACCTTACTACTACCTCAGAGAGGTAGAGACACTGTTTCCTAGGAATCCTCCTCTCAAAAATCCATAAGAAGAATAAACTAGATATGGAAGACAAGGGATGCAAGAAAGTGAATAGAAAGAGCGACTAGTAGCTAAAAACTCATAATGGTATACAAAATTCTATAAAATTAACATATATAAGATGGATAACAGCACACAAGATATAGAGGCACGACTAAACCTACTACCCTACTATACTCTACAGCTAGATATCAAGCTAACCTACTAATCTATTAACCTGTTACTCTAATTCGCGACCTCCACTCCTTCCTATCTAAGGTCATGTCCTCGGTGAGATCAAGTTTCAGCATATCTTGTTTGCTCACCTCCCCCCAATACTTCTTCGGTCTACATCTATCCCTCCATGTAAAATTTAACCTCTCGCACCTCCTAACATGAGCATCGACACTTTTTCTCTGAACATGTCCAAACCATCGCAGTCTCGCTTCCTTCATCTTGTCAGCCACAGGGGCCACCTCTAGTTTCTCCCGAATGGTCTCATTCCTAATCTTATCACTCCTAGTATGTCCACATATACATCTCAACATCCTCATCTCTGCGACCTGCATCTTCTGAACATGTTAGTTTTTGATTGGCTAGCACTCCACCCCTTGCAGCAAAGATAGTCTAATCACCATCTTGTAAATCTTACCTTTGAGTTTATTAGGTGGTATTTTCTTATCACACAGTACTCTAGAAGCAAGCCTCCATTTTGTCCATGCTGCCCCAATACGGTGTTCATCGTCGATATCGCCACTACTCTGGATTATGAACCCAAGATATTTAAAATTTTCTCTCTTGGGAATAGGTTGAGTAGCAAGTCTCACATTAGTGTCTGCTTCATATTCCGCGACACTGAATTCGCAGTATAAGTACTCTGTTTTGGTGTTGCTCAGATTGAACCCTTTAGGCTCCAAAGTGTGTCTCTAGACCTTCAATCTATCATTAACTTTAGTCTGAGTCTCATCAATTAATACTATGTCATCTACAAATAACATATACCATGGAACTCCTCTTAAATAAACCGTATCAGCTCATCCATCACCAAGGCAAACCAAAAAAGACTCAACACAGATCCCTGATGAAGTTCCATCTCAACAGAAAAATACGCTGAGTCTTCTCCTACCGTTCTTACCTGAGTTTTGGCTCCATCATACATGTCCTTTATCACCCTAATATATGGAGACACTTTTCACCTCTAGGCACCTCTATAGGATATGTCGCAAAACTTTGTCATAAGTCTTCTCGAGATCAATGAACATCATATGAAGGTCATTCTTTCTCTCCCTATATTTCTCCATTAATATCCGAACAAGATGAATTGCTTCAGTAGTTGATTGCCCCGACATGAATCTAAACTAATTCTCTGAAATAGCCACTACTTTTCTCACCCTCATCTCCACCGCTCTCTCTCAGACCTTCATAGTGTGACTTAACAACTTAATACCCCTATAATTGTTACAGTTTTGAATATCACCCTTGTTCTTGTACAATGGAACTATTGTATTCCTCATCCATTCATCGGGCATCTTGGCAGTCTTCATAATAGCATTGAACAGTTTAGTCAACCACTCTATCCTTGATCGTGTACTTCCAAAACTCTATCGGAATCTCATCGGGTCCGATCGCCTTCCCTCTCTTCATCTTACTAATAGCACGTCTGACCTCCTCAACTCTGAGCCATTTGCAATAACCATAATCACGATGACTTTCAGAGTGTGCCAACTCACCCAACAAACAATAACAACAACAACAACAACATACCCAGTGGAATCCCACAAGTGGGGTCTGGGGAGGGTACAATGTACGCAGGCCTTACCACTACCTCATAGAAGTAGAGAGGCTATTTCCTGGGAACCCACGTCTCAAAAATCCATAAGTAGAATAAACTAGATATGACAAAAAGTAAAACAAAGGGAACAACAAAAAATGACTAATAACCAAAAGCACATGACAATACGTAAATATGATACAATTAACACATAAACAACAAATAATACAACACATGTTATAAAAATACTACTACTCCTCTACCCTACTATACCCCATGACTAGATAACTACCTAACCCTACCAACCAATTAGCCTACTACTCTAATTCGTGACCTCCACTTCTTTCTATTTATGGTCATGTCCTCAGTGAGATCAACTTCCGCCATATCATGTCTGATCATCTCCCCCCAGTACTTCTTCGGTCTATCTCTACCCCTCCGTGTGGCTCCTAAAATCAACCTCTCGCACCTCATAACAGGAGCATCGGTACTTCTTCTCTGCACATGTCCAAACCATCGCAGTCTCGCTTCCCTCATCTTATCAGCCACCGGAGCCACCTCTAGCTTCTCCCGAATGGTCTCATTCCTAATCTTCTCACTCCTGGTGTGACTACACATCTATCTCAACATCATCATCTCTACAACATGCATCTTCTGGATATGTGTATTTTTGATTGGCCAACACTCCACCCTATACAGCAAAGATGGTCTAACCACCAATCTGTAAAACTTACCTTTGAGTTTAGGTAGTATCTTCTTATCACAAAATACTTAAAAAAATCTTATGATGGCTAACATGTCATAGTTACAAATTTTTCCTTGTATAATTATTTTAATTAATATCTTTTATAAATAGTGGATAAAATATATAAATGTGAAATTATAATAATATCCTTGGTCGCCCTCGATTTGACTCTTCTACATAGTAGAAATGTATGCTTTAGGTCTGTCAAACTTTGATTATAGCTATCATACAGCTGTCATATTTAAGTTATTGTGAAAAACACCTCAACGTGTATTTTCTTCTCCTTTAAACATCTGAGCCCAACCATCTCACTGATTAATTATTCTAAAATCTAAAGGTATTGTGTGAAAAAACACCTCAACGTGTATTTCCTTCTCCTTTAAACATCTAAGCCCAACCATCTCACCGATTAATTATTCTTCAGACTAAACTCTAAAGGCATTGTTCCAGGTAAATTTTAATCCTATGTTCTTAATTTTTCTACTATGTTTGTTTCCCTCAAAATTGAAGTAATTCGAACACGCCGCATTTTAGTGAAAAGTATCGAACCATAGGAATAAATCTACAGGGTTACCATAGCTCGCCTAAAAGGGGAAGAACCTTAACCAACGTTTTGGATTTTGGGTTTCCACCCCAACCTGGGTTAGGAGGTCATAAACCGTAGCTTGCTGCTGAAAAACCTTGCTAGCTAGTGCGGCTCGCTTCGCTCTTCAAGCTCCGCGCTCCTTATTCAACCTCAACGTCTGAAAAAAAAAACTTTCTCCTTTTCTAGATAAGGTAAGCTTTGAAGCCATAGCTTACTGATTTTTCTATCATCCAATCCACAACAAATCGAATGTTAGTTTGTTCGATTTTATTTTGTTTTGCTCAGAATTGAACTGTGTTTGTTCAATTTTATCTGGTGTTTTTGATGCTTTAGAAGCACCAATAATCTATCCTATTTTGAATTTGTCTTTTTCTCTCGCATCTAGTAATGGAGTGTATTCTGGAATTCTGATTTTGGGAGTCAACCCAGGTAATTTGCTTAAATTATTCCTAATTAAATTCTGTACCTTTTTGGGAGGCATGTACATTTAATCATAATTTGGATATAGAATGGTCTTAATTGTTTAGCTCTGAATTTGCCATTAGATATTCTTGTAGATTGAAAGGACGATATGTGTCTTTATATTGCTTGTTTCATTGGCTGATATCATTGCTTCTTGCTGTAGAGCGACTTGGTTGCTTTGGGCTTATCTACTATTTCACAAAATTTACTTTTAAAAGGTGTAAGGAGTACAGATTTGGGGATTATTCTAATTGATTGTGTGAGAGATTTTTAGACAGTTAGTAGCTTGGATGTTGTTAGAAAAGTGTAGCTCAGCTGGTATTCAATTTGCCATTATACTTAAGAGATAATGCTTTACAACTTGATTTCTGGATGGTCTTTACAAATGAGTAGTCCCTCTATTTATACTACTCCTAAAGAGCTTATGTGCAAATAATATTTATCCTACAAGTTCCTAAATATTTACACTTTAGTCCATTCTCTAGAATCTTTCATACTAGTCTAGAGAGAACTAAAGACTCCAAGACATATTTATATTCTTCTAGATCTTTCTAAGACTTCTGAAGATTTCTCTATGTTATTCTAGAGTCTTCTAGGAGCTTCAAGTGTTGTCCACAATGTTCTAGAGTCTTTCGGAAATGTCTCCGAGACTCTAGTTTCTTCTCCTTAACTCTAGATTTTTCCTTCCTTTTTATGGAAGACTGACGAGTCATGACATATGACCTTGATATGACCCATTTAAGAGCAACCCATCCATCATCATAAGCGCAAGGATAACGATTCTCAGGTGATTGTCTTAGAAATAATCAACATATAACTAGAAAAATCAAAAACTACAAAAGTTTAGGGAAAGCTATAGTAATTACATTAGGTGTCTTTATATTACTTGTTTCACTGGTTGGTATCATTGCTTCTTGTTGTAGAGTAGGGGTGATAATTGGGCAGATTGAGTCAAATTTGAGCGGGTTATAATGAGTCAAGATAACAAATGGGTCAAGACCCAACCCAACCCAAATTTACTTGGGTCAAAATGGGTTGGGTCAAAACGGGTTGAGTAACGAGTTAGAGAGCAACTCAAGACCAAACCTGACCCAATTTTTACTAAATTTACTTATTTTATTTGTTGTTTTTTAATATTTTAGTACTTAATTAAATTATATTTTTTCTTTATTATAGCTATATAAAACATATCAAACTAAAAAAAAAGTATTTTGAAAATATTTTGGCAAGATCTCTCTCAAGTCAATTCGAGTTGTATATCAACCCGCCCAAACTTCAACGGGTTGGGCTTAATTTTGCCACCCCTACTGTAGAGTGACTTGGTTACTTTGAGTTTATCTACTGTTTCATAAAATTTGGTTTGTGCTGGCAAAATAATTTGTGGTAAAGTGTATAACGAGTATAGATTTAGGGATTATTCTAATTGGTTGCTGAGAGATTTTCAGAGACCAGTTAATAGCTTGGATGTAGTTAGAAAATTGGAGCTCAACTGGTATTCAACCTGTCACTATACCTCGAGAAGTAGAAAGAATTACAATGCTTATTTTACCTACATTTGATTATGAGTAAGAGAGTATATACACCTTATAAGAATACTATACAATGTTCTTGTAACTCTCGATTTCTTGTTACGAGCGATGGATATGACCCATTTAAAAGCAACCCATCCATAATGATCTCTAGTTGAGAAACAAACAAATAGTCGTTTAGATAACTAAACTTTAAATGCTTCATAATCAAAAAGAGATTTAAAAAACAATATCTCTTGATTCTAACTTTTCCTTATTAAAACACCAAATTAAATTTGCCACATAATGCTGCCTTTAATTTTCAGAAATATATAAATTCAGGAAATAATTTAGTATTTAAGAATAAGTTATACCATCATACAGCAAAATTGATAATATTTTCAATATCAAAATCAATTATTGAGTATTGGTCTTACATAAATTGAGATTAAAGATATTTAAATAACATTTATTTTAAATTTTTTATGTTAAAGACCGCAAACTTGAAACTTAGGATATACGGTTCACATTTATTAGCTTTTTTGTGAAGTTATTATTAACAGGTCACATTATACAAATTTTAATTAACATATTAAAATGTATGAGTTTTGAGTATTTAAAATATTAAATGAATTTAATTATAAAAATTAATCAAATCCAGTAGGCTGATTTAACTTCACACTTTCTCCTGAGAATATCATGGTGAAGAAGATAACAAAGAAATCTTATGAGTTCGAAGCTATGTATAGTACTCAGCAGAGATTTGGCGCAAAAACGTTTAACAAGTTTGTTCTGCGGCATCATTGCCGGTGGCTCAGGAATTTGCGCCGTGTTCATTTACTTTTGCGTGTGAATGTAGACATTTGGTGACTGGTGCGATTGGGCGGGAGGGACTCGAATCTACGAGTATATTCTCATGAATTGAAATATTAATTGTAAGACCGCCGCAGTCTCTTGGAATACCAAAACTGAAACCTATTTTCTCCGATCCATCGTCTTCATCAACTCAACTATCTCGCGTACCACAACTTGAAGTAGCTCGGTATTCTCTCATCATATGCTTCAGGTATCCTCATCCGCCCCGTCTAATTTTTGCTCGATATTCTCATAGATTTGATTTGTATATTTGGAGTTTTAGCTTTTATTTGAGCTTCGAAGTTATAGACATTTTTCCTTATTTGGACTGTGATTAAGTGAGTGTGTACTTACAATTGTGTTGGCCGAAATCTCAAACACTAGGACTTGATGAGATCGGACAGTGGGGTGACACTACGATGTGACTAATCCTAAGAAGTATGTGTCTTTATGAGGTATTGACTAGGGAGTGTTGCGTTTGCTCTACAACTCATTTTAGCTTGAAATGGAGAAAACAAACTAATCTAGTTTATCCTTTTCATTTGTTCTGTTGCTGTTAGTAAACATTGCTTAACTTATACTTGGCATAAGATATTCAATTTTTTCGGATAGATAAGTAGCAATGGGGAATTGGAATTCTCATTGCGGATGGTGTTTCACTTGGTATGGAGGTGACTGGTCTGTGAAAAAGATGCATAGCAGTAAGATTTGGTATCCAGGAATTGGCTGCTCTTGGGCCCTCTGATTATGTATGCTAAAAATAGAATTATTAAGGATGAGGTGAACTGAGAAATAAAGTAAATAGCAGTGCTGCTTTTGTAGAAGGGGAGCATAGCAAGTATGTCGCTGCTTTCATTACATACAGTGGGGGATGTAGCTAACAAGATATGGGTTCAACTGAACCCTGTAATTTTAAGATGGAGCTTATCTATATAGGTAAAATATCACCAGAATTTCAGTAAACACATTTTGGACCCATCATTTCGAAAGCGCAATGGGTTCCTGGTAAAATTATAAAGATTAAACCCATCAAGTTAAATTCTTGGACCTAACATTGATTACATGGAGAACCAAAACAAATCAAATTGGAAATAGGCAAAGCAGGAAGTAGTTTCTTTTTTTTTTTTAATTGATGTTGACCATGCCTTAGAGGCTCCATAAGAATACAATTCCAGTAGCAGGGATGTTTAGAATTGCAAGTTGACACATGCTGCTGCAAAGGAGATATGGTGATAAGCAACAGCAACATTGATATATATATCTCCATGTGGTGATAAACAATAGTAACAATGTATGTCTGCTTAAGAACAGCCGGAAGTAGAAACTAGAAGGTAATCCTTCTGACCCTAGTGATACTAGTCAAGATGTCAAACCTAGTGGTGGTCTCTACATTGGCATATTTAAGGATTGCTTGTCTGTAAGTTTGGATTTGATGTTAAACGAGTTGCATTGTGATGAGAGTTTGCCATACATAGGCATCAAATTTCCTGCAGAGAGCAGTTAACTTATCGAGGCCAAGATGAGGTCCGCTAATATATTGAAGACTAAGAGTGCTAATAATGTACTGCAGGAAGCAGAGAAGGAATTCTATTGCTCTTGCATGAAGTATACCATCAATCATGGAGCATGCTGTAATTTGAGAGAGCAAAACAAAAGCCAACAATGTTGACATCACTTTTGCATGCTGCAAGCCTAGAGTTTATCGAGGTTAATGCTTCTGAAATTGAGATGGGAAGTCCACAAATATGTACAAGATCAAGATAGCTTATAACCTTCCGCAGGAAACGAAGGCAGAATTCTACTGGTCTTGCCAGCAGATACCAACAATTTTGGATGATACTGTGATTCAAGAGAGAAAAATAAGATCCACTAACAGACATTACTTTGCCTTCTGACAGCAGTGAGTTTAATCAGATTAATTTTGCAATCCAGATGAGGAGTCCACAAATATATTCTAGACCAAGAGTCCTAATATGTTAGGAAAAATGCAGGGATTCTTATAGGAATCCGAGGTTTTAGCAGCTGGACAGGAGTTTTATGGAGAAGCTCGAGTTGACAGCTATGGAGGATGAAAAGAGAAGAAGATGAATAATAGAATTCAATAGGAAAGTGTACTTGTATATTCAATTGATGATTCAATCTGAAATGATGCAATGCCTTATATAGAAAATGAGAAAGAATCTTATCTTGCTACCTGCTTGTAACTATTTCAACATCCGGTAACTAACTGCTCATAAGGCAAAGCTAACTAATTTGACCAACTGATTCAGTTTTGTGTAACATAATAACCTCTTGCAGGAAGCAGAGAAGAAATTCTATTGCTCTTGCAAGCAGTATACAAGCAATTTTGGATGATATTGTGATTCAGGAGAACAAAACGAAGTCCTCCAGCAATAGACATCAGTTTGCTTGCTGAAAGCACTGAGCTTATTGGGTTAACGATTTTGCAATTAGAAGTCCAAGATGTATCCAAGACCAAGAGTGCTAGTAACATATTGCAGGAAGAGAAAAAATTCTATTTCTCTTTCAACCAGTGTACCGGATATCATGGAGGATGCCGCGATTCAGGTGAGCAAAACAAAGTCCACTAATGTCGATACTACTTTGCCTGATGAATGCAGTGTTTTGGGATCTGAAACAAAGAATCGACAGGTGTATCCAAGACCGGAAGTGCTAATAACATATTGTAGGAAGAGGAGAAGGACTTCTGTTGCTCTTGCAAGCTCTATACCAGCAATTGTGGAGGGTGCTGTGATTCACGCAAGCAAAACAAAATCTGCTAACGTGGACATCACTTTGCCTGCTGAAAGCAGTGAGTTTATTAATGTTAATGATTTTGCCATTGGTAC
>JAPFFP010000070.1:23027267-23053121 GCA_026153255.1 Solanum medicagineum
ACCGGCCAGCCATTCATTTAATCCTGTGCCAGTTTGTGCATTGCATTCTTAGGCTGTCATAATTAAACCATGATTAACCCATTCATATTAAAATGATTAATCATGAATTTAAGAACAAAACTGCCTACTTTTTAATCTGGACTTTATTTCTATCAATAATAAAAATTTCCTGTGGATATAAAATACTATACAGGCTAGTCTGCTCATTAATTGTGTAAGTTGACATATTTAATCTCATAGAGAAAATATTGAATATTGGTCCTTGATTAAAATTTTATTTTCTTAACTGGCATGTCTCACCAAACTACTACATTTATTTTCCATTCATTTGTAAAAGCCATTTGGCCTTTTTGCTTATTGTTTCATATAATTAGCAGTTGAGAGTGAGTTATTTTGCTTTGGTATCCAAATGACTTATTAACTAATACTCTCTCTGTTCACTTTTACTTATCATTATTTTACTTATCGAGATCAAGTTACATGAACTTTAAAAATCATATGAATGAGTCTGCAACGAACCCGACAAGAGGCTCAGGTGGCCCAGCGGCATTGGCGGAGGCCTAGTAGGATTTTATGAGCCAAGGAAGCCGAAATAGGCGATTTCGGCATATTTCCATGGGTGTTAGCCCACAGATTCGGGTGCTACATGAGGCTCCGACGGAAAATTCCCAAAAAGTTGCAACTTGTAATATTTTTTTCGTATAGTTTTCAACCATCTAAATTTTAGATTTTAAATATTAAATTTAGTTACTTCAATTTAATTTTAAAGTTTAGTCAAATTGATCTCGAAAATCGAAAAAATGGCAAGTAAAAATGAACAGAGGGAGTAATGAGTAGATTGAGCTAGGTAATGAGACTTCTTATCCAATATAAATTGCAAATTGCAGTCTACTCCCTTCGTTTCAATTTGTTTGTCTACTATTCCTCTTTAGTCTGTTTTACAAAAATAACTTTCTTTAATTATAATGTGCACATGATATGTTTAATGATATAACATTAAAGGACATTTTGATATATTTTACTTTTTAAAATTTTGTGTAAAATCAAAATCAGATAATTATATCGAAACAGATGGAGTAACCAACTTACCTTTTTCATTTTTGAATAGAAACAGAAACTTTCTTCCTGATTACCTTAGATGTTATGCTTAATGAGTTTACAGCATATAGATATTCTTAAAAGAGTCCCTTTCATCTTTCCCAAAAGAAAAGGAAATAGTAAACAAAAGCTGATCAACAGCAAAGTAAATTGTTAGGTGGCTAAATTGTGGTACAAAACAATTCTTAGATATTTGTGTAGTCGAGATTCATTTCATTAAGGATAAAAAAGAAATTTTAAGGTTAAATTATATTTAATTACAATAAGATAATATTTTTATTAAACAAGTTTTAAAAAAAAAGTGTCACATAAAATAGAATAGAAATTCCACACTTTTAATTGTTGGTTTAAACATTTTGATAAGAAAATGTGGCATGAACTAACTTAAATTAGCGATGATCCTATTAAATAGACCCAAAAACTTACTTATAGCGACTTGACACCCTCCGCACGTCCAACACCGAACATCTAAAATGTAAATAACATAATATGGAACTCAAACCCAAAATTGAAAATTGATGTAACTCTTCCACCATAATAACAAATGAAATTTGATCCTTTCTCAATAATTAAAATAAAGAGGGAAAAAAAATTCTCATGAATTGAATATTAGTATCTAAAATCATATAGGAACGAAGCAACTCATTTATAGCTAATGTCGGGAGTCTAAGACTCTTGGATATGACGTCGTCTTTGTTAAAAAACACTAAATTTAATTGGACTTCAATGCAGATACTAAATACAAAGCATCAATCAGGAGCTAATGTGACACTGAAAGAATCAGAGACCAGAACAACTGACCTTTTACCACCATAAGCTAAAATGGTGTTTAGGGAACAAATTTGTGTAAGCAAAATGAGGTTAATTAGATCCATGAGCTGACAGCATCACATGAATATGCAGACAGATATAGACCCACGCCCATCCCCAATGTAATTCAACTCACATGGAAGAGAAAGGAAAGGGTAAGGCCTGCAAAACATCTTCTCTCTCCTTCTCCATTTTCCCTCCACACCAAAATGCATAATAATACTAAATTACTAATTATGCTAGTAGTATCAATCTTGGTGACAGTACAATTTCTTTAATATTTTTTGCCAACTCCTCCCTCACTATCAACTCATTGGCAAGCACATGTACCTCTCTCTTTTTCTCTCTCTCTAATACTACTGTACTATTTGTTTCAATCTCTGGGTTTTTCTTGTTCTTTTTTTTCTTCTCCAAGAAAACAGCATTTGAAACATTTACCAATGGATCTAAAGAGGTAGCCCCTTTACAGTTCTTGCACTAATGCAGTGCTATTGTTCATTTTCTTGGGAAACTGAAGGTACTTAGTGATTTTACCCGGTTGATGTTAGCATTGCTTTTGCTCATTTTTTTGGTTTCTGGATTGTTCTTTTGAGTTTTTTCTGGTGCTTTCAAGAAAATCAAGTGTAATTTGGTCTTGTCGATGTGTCAGCTCTTTCTTGTTTTCACTAATAAGAAGTTGAAGCATGAAATTTTGGGCATATTTGTTAAGTACTGGAGAAACCTAGGCCATTAGCTTGGTTTTCTGTTGTAAAAATCAAATCTTGGTTTTTGGGGTGTTGCTGAATGATGAGAACTGAATGATTTTGACATATAATAAGGTAAGTACCCCTGCAGATCAGGTGAAAGAATGCTGCTGGAGATGATTTGTATTGTTTCATTAGTCTGAAGGCTTCTAATCTCCTAGCATTAGAGACTCATGAAAGCTTCAGTTTTGGGTATCAAGTTCCCAGATTCTGCTGTGCTGTGTGGAACTGACTCCAGCTGTGATTGTGAAGATATATTGTCTTTGACTAACTAGAAATGAGTGAATAATGCACTGATTGGCCTGTGAAAAAAGTGTGTTACAGTTTAAAGAGGATTTGACTTTACAGTTTGTGTTGTTGAAGAGGAGGGAAAAACAACCATGGCTGCCAAACTCTTACATTCATTGACTGAAGACAATCAAGATCTGCAAAAGCAAATTGGATGTATGACAGGGATCTTGCAGTTGTTTGATCGTCAAAGTATGCTTGCTAGTCGACGCCTAATTGGCAACAGCCCCAAAAGGCTCACTTCTGGTAATATTTCATTGTGTCCAATTCTAGTATATTATTCAGGTTCATTGTAGAATGGTGTTTGCTTTGTTTGTTGAAAGTGTAGATCGATATTTCATCAATGTTCTTATGTCTAACACTTGGAACTTACCTTCCGGTCCTCAAAATGTGCCAATTCATGTCACACAATTTCTTACTAGTGAAAGGAACATTTTTTAGGATTCTTCAAACGAAATTCGAGATATCATACCTATATATATCTAAGGGTGCTTCAATTTTAATAGGATTCTTCAATTGCTCTCTTTTACTGCATCATTTTTGTAACATCATGTAAATCTGACTTCTTATAGGCAGCTCTCACCTTAGCAGTGGAACTTCTGAAAAGGAATACACTAGCACATATCAAAGATCACCAGCTATGGTAAGAGTTATTAGTGCTAACTTTCTATCTCTTTCTCTTTCAACTTTGATTATATTTACAGCTAAGCCCCAGTTGGGATATTTACATTGTCATTAACACCAAACAGTTCATCTTGAACGTGATTGACAAGGACGTAGACACTACTGAATTGTATGTTAGAGTAGGAAGACTTCAGATTGTTGTCTGATAACATCTTGGTTTCTTTTCTTCCTTTTGTTAAAGATTGCAATTCAGATAATTTTATGTAATTGTTATAAATTTCTTTCTTTTTGTTAAACTTGATGTGTAGGATTTAAGTCCACTTATTTTTTTTCCATCACACCAAAATCTGCCGAATGACTCTTGTATCTTTTCACAGCTGAATTTCTTTAATGTGTATTGAAAGCTTGATCACACTGCTTTTCATTGCAGGAAAGCCACACAAACAAGACTCTGCAAGATAAACAAAGAGTGTCTACTGAATCGTCGAGACCATCATTCTCATCTTCTTCCCGTTCATCTTCTTTTTCTTCTCTTGACTATAACAAAACAAGTCAACAAGAGCCTGCAGCTTTTGATCGACTAAGTTTTGCTGAAACTCCTTCAAGAGAACCAGCTGCAGGCCAACCAAATGCATCATCACAATTTGGTAGGCAATCACTTGACATTCGTGATGTGGTTAAGGATTCTATGAATAGAGAAACTCAGAGGTTCTCACCTGGATCTGCAATGAAAGAAGAGGTGACAGAATCGATGTTGAAGCCGGGGGATTCACCAAGGCCAGTGCAGACTTTGGAAAACTTTGATGGAGCTTATGATTCGGGCCAAAATGGGAAGCAGAATTTGTCTGTTGATCTTAAGGAATCTCTCAGAGTTCTTGCTAAACTTCGGGAAGCACCTTGGTACTCAAGTGAACATAGGGAACTTACGAGATCATTATCATATCATTCAAAGGATACTTCTACATTATCAGTCTCAAAAGATGCTCCTCGATTCTCATATGATGGGAGGGAAACAAATCTTGTACCCTTTGAACAGCGAGACATTTCCAAATCCACTCTTAAGCTTAAAGAGCTACCAAGACTTTCCTTGGACAGTAGAGCGAGTGCTGTACGAAGCTTGAACTCAGAACCAAAATCTAACTTCTCAAAATCTATGCAGAAGGATAGTGGTAATACCAATGCAAAGTCACCAACTCTGCCGCAAACATCTGGAACTCAGGCTCGTCCTCCTAGTGTTGTGGCAAAGCTAATGGGTCTTGAAACATTACCTGGTACCATGTCATCAGCTGACAGCAAGACGGGGTTGAGCAAATCTTCACAAGTTGAAGAAACTGTTTCTTTTCCAAGGTCTTCTGAAGTGTCAGATCAGTGCAAACCTATCCGAACTTCTAATTTCTCTAAGAACCTGTGGAAAGAACCTACTTCACCTAGGTGGAGAAATCCCGATATGTCTATGAAACCTATCTCGAGGTTTCCCATTGAACCAGCACCCTGGAAGCAGCCTGATAGGACTCGAGTGCATGAGAAACCTATATCCAGGACAACAAAAGCTCCACTAAAGCCTGCCCAACCCTTTCCTTCTGTTTACAGTGAGATAGAAAAGAGATGGAAGGATCTAGAATTCACCCATTCAGGCAAGGATCTAAGAGCTCTTAAACAGATATTGGAAGCAATGCAGGCAAAGGGCCTCCTTGAGACAGAAAAAGAGGAGCAGGATTCAAATTTTACTGGTCACAATGACCATCACCAGAAGTTTGCTAGTCCTGTGCAGAGCGGAAAACTGGCAAACCAGAGAATGAGGCAGGCTGATCAAGTGACTGCTCCAACAAAGAGAGGGCTAAATTCTTCAAGGAATTTTGAATCCCCTATAGTGATTATGAAGCCAGCAAAATTAGTGGAAAAATCTGATATTCCATCTTCTTCGATGATTCCACTTCATGGTAGTGATTCTGTCAGTAGAAAGGGTAATGCTACGAGCAGAGCTGCTAAAGAACATCAACCTAGAACTAGTTATGGCAGCAGTCCAGTGAATCCCAATGAAGCAAGAAGAATTTCGAAACCTCCGCAAATTTCAACAAGGTCCCAACAGCTTCCTAAAGAGAGCATCTCAGGCTCAATAAAGAGCTCAGGATCCATCAGCCCGAGATTGCAACAGAATAAACTGGAGTCTGATAAAAGGTCTCGGCCGCCAACACCTCCATCTGATTCCAACAGATCAAGGAGACAGTCAAACAAGCAACATACAGAGGCTAGTTCTCCTGGTGGAAGACGAAGGCCAAGAATTTCAAACATCCAGCAGCATGATGACCATGTGAGTGAGATCAGTATTGAATCAAGGAATTTGAGTTGCCATGGTCAATCCAATGGGAATGTGGTAGCAGATTCAAAAGTAGATTCTGAAGTCACTAGTTTTGAGCGCTCTCTTGAGGTGACAAGCAGCCCGGGTTCATCTGTTGATGCATCCAGTAAACTGAGATGTGACTTGGTACAAAAGGTAAGAAATTTCCTTTTAGTTGTGCCTTACATATAGAGTACTCGAAGCATACCATAACATGCTTGATGCTGTGACTTCCATTTCAGAAATCAATTCAGGTGCACTCTGAGGATGAAATGTCAGCTGAACCTGCCCCAGAATATCCAAGTCCAGTCTCGGTTCTTGATAATGCTGTATATATGGATGAATCACCCTCTCCTGTGAAGCATACTCCAAAAGTCATGAAAGGTGCTGCTTTCCCCTAGTATTTTTGTGAAGATATTAAAAGCATGTCCACATAAACAAATATGAGTGGAAATAACAAATGGAACTAGCACCTTATGTGGATGGCATTTTGGAGATGCATTTGTAGATTTAATCAGCTGAAAATAGATGTCTGATTAGGAATATTCACTTTGTGGTGATCCATCCATAGCTATACAAATAAGTGAATGCCAGCGGGATTTTAAATAAATAACAGGAAAAACAAGTTGAAAGGAGACTAAATCTCTGAATAAAATAGGCCGAGGACAGTCTTAAGGAAAAATAGAAGTTAAGGAAGTCTTTTAGGATGTTGAAGTGTAAGCAGGATCTCTCTGGAAAAGCTAAAGCAAATAAACAAGCTCAGCGTCTTAGGAGTTTCAGACCCAACTAGAGCATGACAGAACAAAGTGAAACATGAATAGTAACTTGTTAAACTAAAAAGGTACTTACATCTATCTGGTCTTTATGTGCTCTATATTTACCAGTTCCGGCTTTTATGTTCTGGTTGCTTATGTCAGCTGGAACAACGGAAAATGGAAGTAAATCTTTAAATAATGCTTATCCAGTAGCACATCACAATTTTGGCAATGAAAAGAGCTTGCTTGCTCAAGATCAGGCCATCCACAGTGGACACAAATTTTTTTCATTGCACTTGGATCTCCGTTTTTCAAACTAAACATATTGGATAAAGATCTATTGCACATAATTAGTTAACATTCAGCAATAAATATCAGATGAAGTTGGACATTATTATGTTGTCAGAGTCCCTTGTCCTTCTGGAGATTAAAACAGTCCTGACTATTCAGGTCTTAGGATATATACACTGCTTAAGAAGTTGGATATTATTTGTCTTTCTCATTTCTGCTATTTTGTGACAGATGAAAGCTGCAACACTGTTGATAAATTTTCCAGTCCGCCACAGTGTGATCAATCTAATGCTCTTGTGATTGATGCCACCAGTTCTGGTCTCTCCTTGGAAATCAATAGAAAAAAGCTGCAAAACATTGAGAATTTAGTTCAGAAGCTCAGGAGATTGAACTCCAACCACGATGAGGCTCGCACAGATTATATTGCGTCTCTCTGTGAGAACACAAACCCTGACCACAGATACATTTCGGAGATCTTATTGGCTTCTGGACTCCTTCTGAGGGATCTTGGCTCAAGCCTTACAAGTTTCCAGTTTCATCCATCAGGTCACCCAATCAACCCTGAGCTGTTCCTAGTCTTGGAACAAACCAAGGCAAGCACTTTACTTAAGGAGGAATTCTGCAATGATAAGATGAGGCAGTCGAATCCAAAGGAAAAGATACGTAGGAAACTCATCTTTGATGTTGTTAATGAGAGTCTTGCTAAAAAATTGGTGATAGTAGGACCTTCTTACGAGCCATGGTTGACGTCTCAGAAGCTAGCAAAGAGCACCCTGAATGCTCAAAGGCTTCTGAGGGACTTGTGCTCAGAGATAGAACAACTTCAAGCTAAACCATCAAAATGCAACATAGAAGATGAGGAAGATGAGTGGAAAAACATACTACTGGAAGACGTGATGCATCGTTCTGAGAGTTGGACAGTTTTCACTGGTGAGATATCGAGTGTAGTCCTGGACGTGGAGCGGATGATCTTTAAAGATTTAGTTGATGAAATAGTGAGAGGTGATGGTGCTGGTTTGAGAGCAAAACCAACTAGGCGTAGACAACTCTTTGCAAAGTAGTCCCTTTTCTACCATTCCATTCTTGACTTCTCTTTGTTTTCTTTTTCTTTCTTTGTTTTTGTTTTCACCTAATTATATTTAGTAGTAAAATAATTCAGTAATACTCAATTGTTTCTTGGATGTATTGTAAAGGAACAGTTGCCACTTAATTGTATTACCAACATAGTAGACCACCAGTGCAGAACAGTGTACCATATTCTGTATTATTTCACATTTCCCTTGTGCAAATTTATGATCATTTTTACCAGCTAAGACGAACATTCCTGTAGTATGACACATTTTCTTCCTTTCAAAATCGTAAAATGGTATATAATATTATTGACAATTTTCAAGTTATTAGTTTGATCAAAATTAGTAACAACAACATACCTAGTGAATCGCACATTGAATTTTTTTTCTCTTTGGTATTAGCTAACTTCCATTTTCTTATCAAAAAAGAGGGAATAAACATGCATACTGTCTTTCAAAATGTTCTAAAAGGAAATGGCCGCATATATATATTCTTTAGAAGGTATATCAATTGAAAGCCATTTTTGGTTTTTCTTATCAAATATAAATCCGTAAAGGATTTGTGCCGCTTTCCGTTAGTGTTCATTACTAAGTGATTGCTCGCTATATGGCTAGAAAAGATGGTTCGAAGGCTTCCTCTCTCCCAGCAAGCAAGATGAGATCACTACTTCTCTCAGTAATGGATTTCCTTTACTTCGTAACCTTAGCCTTAGATGTCCTTTCTTGGATTCTCGAATCTCCGACAAACATAATCTCCTTCCCTCAGCCATACATCCTTTTTTTTGCTTTTGGCCCTTTTGTTAGGCATTGAACCCCTCCGCACGAACCGATGCTGAGTGGGGTCCTCCCCTCCCTAACACCTAAACAAAATTCCGTCCATGGAGCCTAAAACATAAACCACGGCAGTAAGCAGTACGTTTGCCTAGTCTCTCTCGCCCAGCCTTCACCTTCTTCAGTGGCCAAGTTGAAGCGTTCAACGTCAGCCTACCACCTTTTTTTTTTTCAAGGTTGAGCTTGTTCAATTGAAGCTAATGCTATTTGCACTTCCCTTGTTCAAGAGAAAGCAATGACTTTCTTTTAGCTACGGGCACAAGCAAAAGAGATTATCTTATTGATCGATCTAAGAGATTGATTTAGTCTGAGATCAGTCTAGGACTAAGGTTGAGCAACTAGCTATTGCAGGATTGGACGTCTAATAGTACCTGATAGTAAGTTTCTAGGTTTTTTTTTTTTTTTTTGTGTGCGTGTTTTAGTTTGCTTTCTTATTATTTAGCTTTACGTACTTTGAAATCTACTTCATTAGAGAAACGTTCTTTCTGTATATGAATACTACTTAAGTAGTTAATTATTAAATTTTAACATATGATATCAACAAGCCTCTGTAGCATAGTGGTAGTGCGTTCGCTTCGTAAGCGAAAGGTCGCGAGTTCGATCCTCGCCAGGGGCTATATAATGTTTTTTGTTTTTGTAAATTTTTTATATCCTTCTGCTGTTTAATTCAAGTTTTTCTAGTAATTTTTTAATATCCTTGTACGTTTAATTTTTCTAGATATTCTTTTATCCATTTTATTCCCTCTTGAATTAACACAATCAAAATCTCCACATCTTAAAAATGGCACTACTACATTCATTTCAAAAACCAAACAAACCATTAACCCCTTTTCCTTCATCCAATAATCCCAACAACCCCACCTTAAACAAACCAAAAAACAGAACCCAAATGTCCCTCAATTCCCACACAAGAAGAACAACTCTAATTCTTTGTCCAACAATTTCATTCATCCTTCAAACTGAACGACAAAACGCCAATGCATTCGATTTCCGAATCACAACTCCAGACCAGACACTTGAAGAAGCAGAGGATGGAATTCAAAACCATGCCCATGACTTATTACAAGTCAAAGAATTATTAGAGGCAGAATCTTGGAAAGAAGCTCAAAGAGCATTGAGGAAAACCTCAGCTTTATTGAAACAAGATATGTATACTATAATTCAAGCTAAACCAGGTAAACAGAGGCCTGAATTGAGGAAAATGTATTCAGTTTTGTTCAATAATGTTACAAGAATGGATTTTGCAGCTAGGGATAAGGATGTGCCACGTGTATGGGAGTGTTATCATGATATTGACATAGCTCTTAATAATCTTTTGTCAAGACTATTATAGTCCGGATAAAATTTTGGTATCTTATTTTGTCGTCAAATTTGAAATAATTTATCGTACCATTTACATCATAGTGGGTGTTTTATATAGTCTTGTAATCTATTTTTCATTTGTGGGGTGTTTTTTTTTTTCTTGAAAAAAATCAAATTTTGTTTGTGTAATGAATTTTAATCTTTCAGAATCAGAGTTATATATGTAACTCCTTTGAGGTTGAGTTTAACTTATATATTTGCCGATTTCTTATGTCTAGTGTTATATCTTGAACTAAGATACATACCCATCGTGCGATTCTTTTGAATTTATTGAAATTTTTGGAGGGTTATTTGATAGAATATATTTGAGAAAATAATACATCATGTTCAGTATTAGAGGATGTCTAACTAATAAATAACAATATATGGTATTAATATATGAATAATTATGGTTAAAGACAAAGTTGTCTATGAGTGCACCAAATTAAATTGTGAATAAAAAATAATGGTAGTATTAATTATTATTTTTATGTGCCTTATCAAAATGATCTCTGAATGTTCACAAATACTCCATTTTCCCCGTTCCATCACAAAGAATAATATCAGCAAATAAAGATTCACATGTACTTTTAGACGTGCTAAGCAGATACAATGCGTCACCCTCTCATTTATAATTAAATGATTAAAGCTAGCGTTCAATTCACAATTAATTACTGAAGTCGCCCAAAAATATTTATTGTTAACCACCCTCCACAAGAAGTGAAATTTGTGAGCTTAAAAATTAGGCTAAATTACTTATTATAATAGGTATAATTTAAATAGCATAAAATTGTTGCTTGAGCTGATTTATAGCTTAAAAATTATTTAGACATTATTTGGAGTTGGTTGTCTGGCCTATTATTTTTCGGCTACAATTTTGCAAATTTATATACTTTTCTTCATTCTTTTTTACTCGTCATATTTTTTTTCCAATGAGTCAACTTGCATAAATTGTAACCAATTTTAAGATGCATTTTTAAAATCATATTAATATGAGATGATTATAGTTTCTAGTATTTTTCATATCATTTTTGAACATCTAAATTTATAATTTAAAATATATTAAATTTTTTTAATTTAACTTTAAAAATTAGTCAAATAAATTTTTATTAGGCAAAAAGCGACAAGTAAAAAAGAAACGGAAGGAGTATAATATGATATTCTCTCCATTAGCAACCTAGTTCAAGCGAGGCAAAAGTAGTTACTTGCAACTTTTTAGTTGTACCAATGGCAGCTTTACACAACAATTTTCATTCAACATAGGAATGTATCTTTCCATCGTATATGACAGGTCTTTTTGTGGAATTGTTGAACCAAAGAGTTTTGGAATTTGTGGTACCAAACCTGATCTTAGTTAATTCAGACTTGGCCTTTGAACTCAAGAGTTAATAAAACTGCGAGTAAATTTCATAAATGATAAATATATAAAATCTAATTATGTTCCATAGCGCTATACAATTTATGGTGTTTGTATATTTCGCTAGAGTAATTATTGCTAATTAGTTCTAAAAGTTAGCTAGCTCATGAATGAAGAATAGTCCAAGGCTTTATATATATCAAGGAGATCAAGGGACTTTTGAACCTACTGTGTGGGACTCCAACTCTGTGCCAGCGACTGAATATTTAGAGCGTGAATAATATAACATGAGGATCAGTATTCAAAATAATGAATTGGGTGGACGTAACTCTGATACCATAACAAAGAAATAGATACTGGATCTAACTCAATCTAAAAGCTGGCCCACAAGGAGAAAATTGTCCAAAATCATACAAGGAGACCAAGGGACCTTTAAATCAAGCGATATCAAACTCCAACAACTAATTCATCTAAGTAAAAAATACTAAATTAATTTTATTTTACGATATTTATGCAATCAAATGTAATAATAAAAATAATTATTCCTAAATCTATAAAATAAATCAATATTGGACCGTAACGTCTGGTAACATTAATACTACCTTAGCCTTCTCACGTGGAAATTGCATTTCCTCTAGCCAGAGGAAAATGAGCCATTAAAGGTGCGTTGGTACATACAAAATTAACAAATATTTTTAACTTTTTCATTTTTGTTTTATTAAAATTCTTTTCATTTTTTTTCTAGAATTATCTTTTTAAAAAAATTTGAGAAAAATAAATTATTTTACTCAATTTTAAAAAAATTATTTTCGTAGAAAAATAATTTCTTAAAATTTTGATCAACTAAATATAAAAAAATTGCCGTATCCCATCCAAGGATGCCCTTGATGTGAATTAATAATTTACTAATTAACTTCGTGAAGAAACGAAGATTTAATTTGTCACGATCGAGCTAGTACTCAAAAATAAATTGTCTCCTTGTCGATGCATGTCCAAACTTATAATAAAAGCAATAGAGTACAACTATAGTATTATTTTATTTTCTAAGAGGACCACGTAAACCTTTTTTCCACTTTAGAAAAAGAGCACCTTACCCCAAGTTGGAGTTTGTTCCTGCTATGATCATTCTTAAGGAATTCTTGGATCTAGTGTCATGAATATAATGTTGATAATATATAAAGTAAATACTAATATAATATAGTACTGATACAGTTCAGTCTCTGTATAAAAGGATAATAATGAAAAATATAATTCAATCTCTGTCCATTTGTTTATCTCCTTTCCTTTTCACACATAGAAGAACTATAGATTCCAATACACCCTTTCTTTTTCTTCCTTCCATGCTTGTACTCATTTCATATAACCCCTTCCTTTTCCTCTTGAGGGCAAATATTCTTTTTTTTTTCTAGGGTTTCTTTTTAACTTGTCACCATTACAATTATAATTCACCATGTTGACTAGGGGTATCAAATGAGCGGGTTGAGTTGAAATAAAGAATGTTAAAATGAATTCAAATAGAGATTGGATTGGGTTATGACTGCCCAAATGTACTTTGAGCTCAAACAAGTTGGGCTTAAATGGGCTAAAATTTGAGTTGTGTCATGATCAGCTTAATCTCAATAATTTTGATATATTATTATTTGCTTTTGATAACCACAATTTGAATTTCAACTCAAAAAAATAAAAATAAAAAAGTTACAAATAGATTGATAAATCATAGAAAATATAAAATAAATATAAAACATACATTATATTAATGCAAGTAAAACGACTTAGGACAGGTTGAAATTGAAAATTAAATTGAGCTCAATTGAAGATTCTTTCGAAATGGGTTAAGACTTAATGAATTGAGATTGAGCCCATTCAAATTATTTTGAGCCCAACCCATAAAATTTTGGATGAATTACCTATATTTGGGCTCATTTTGACACTTTTAATATTGACCACAATTAGTTCTTAATCATAAATAGGAAAATGATAATCAAATTTGTGTTTATATTATTCAAAGTTGATCGAACAACTTATTTGTCTTCATGATATTTTTTAAAAAGTATCTCTTTCCTAATTTAATAATGCTTTAATTTCAAAATCTCACATCATCACATGTTTAATAAGAACACAAAGTTAAAGAGCCATTTTATTGTATAATATCCATATATTTAATCTAAAATCACAAAATTTTAAAAATTTCTTTGCTTTTTAAAACTATCATATCAAAGAAAACTAAAACAAGCAATTATAGTACTTCCAGGGATACTAGCATATGCAAAATTGATTTTCCTGATTAAGTTTCTGGTTTTGCAACAACAATAATAATAATTAAGAATTAATAAACTAATTTTGACACCATTAATTAAGTGAGTGTATATAGGAGGTGGACTTTAACATGCATATATATATATGGGTACTGCTCTTCTACTATATCAAGCTTCTTAATTTAGTATTGATTCAAGAGATTAATTAGGTCGGCAAATAGGATCTAGTAATAATTAGTACACTATTTAGTACTCCCTCCGTCTCAAATTAATTGAATTTTTGAAACTTTTTTTTAATGTTCAAAATAGTTGAATTGTTCAAAGTTCAATAAGAATGTTTGAAATTTTTTCCATAGTTGTCCTTTCATTTATTGAAGATTTATATTTTTTAGGAGATAAATTACACTACATATTTATAATTTCACAAAATAGTGAAAAGTATGATGTAAATTTTGTTTTTGAATACTTTTCTTAATATGTGTGTATTATCTCAAAAATTCAATTAATATGAGACAGAGGGAGTGACAAACTAACAATGAATTACTTCTTTAATTTTGCAGGATGTCAAAGAAATTCAACTCTGTTAATTAAGAGTGTTAAAATTGTGACTATTTCATCTAAAAGCTTAAACGGTTAGAGAGAGCCAGGGACAGAACTACATGGACTCCAGGGGTCATCCCCTGCGTCAAAAAATTACACTGGATGGATAAGATCGACTTTTATTAATTATGATATATAGGTTGAGATGAATCCCCTCAACATAAGTTAAGGGCTTGGTTCAGTGGTTTAAAGGGTTCAAGATTTTGCAAATAGTCTGACACTTCATTGGTTCAAATCCGTTTAACAACATAACAGCTCTTTTTTTTTACATAACAATTCCTTTTTTTACATCATTCCAGTCCATCTTCTTTGTTGTATTTGAAAAATAATTTCTTTTCTATTTTCATAATATTAAGTAAAACCTATAACTTTTATTAGTTTTCATAATTAAAATTTTAGAAATACATTCTCTTATACTCATTTTATGTCCCCAGACCCCACTTGTGGGATTTTACTGGGTATGATGATGATGATACTCATTTTATGTCAAAGATTTAATTTACATTTAATTAAGAATAATATAATTACAAAAAAGATTGAATAGATGGTATGAAATTTGGAAACATTCTTAGGTTCTTCTACTGCATATCTATTATCACAACTCAATAATAAAAAATCCTCACAACTAATTTTTTGAAATAAATAATTATCTTATAAGACCTATAATTAAATTAAAAAAAATACATTCTCTTATATTCATTCTAGTATTATGCCTAACACATACTTTTCGATTTTATTATTCGTGTTCAGATAGAGTTAAATTTCATTTAGTTGCTTATATCTGATTTAATCCATTTATATTTGACCCTACTCATTATTTTTTGTGAATATTATTATTGTATTTACTTATATTTTTAAACTCCCTTGATAAAAATTCTAGTTCCGTCATCGAAGAGAGCGCACTTAATATGTCTGATAATATGGGGCATGATATGATCATCTCATCTAATATTCCAGATTAATGATATATAATGTAGAGAATTGTCAACATATGCATTAATAAAATACATTATTTTCAAGCTCCATCCAGCAATTAACTTTAAGATGCTTCTGGTCCCAAATATCGTTCTGCTTTCATAAACCATTAGGTCCAAGATCTCCAAATATTCTGACTCGTCGTCAGACTCACAGGTTCTTAATTAATTATTTCCAATAATAATTAGCATATTATTGGCGTAGAAAAAAAACTGATGGTAATTATAGAGAAAAAACTTAATTTTGAACTTCCTCTGCCTCATTTTATATGTTTCTTTTTCCTTTTTAGTCCGTCCCAAAGGAAATATCATATTATTATAATTAGAAATAATTTTGCTTACATAAGTATCAAATAGATAAAATTTTAAGGATTATTTTAGATAGGGCTATTTAATTTCCACATATTTTAGCCAGTTCAGAAACTAAAGATTTTTAAATCTATGAATTAATTTCAATGGCTCTGATTAAATGCTATATGAATAGCTTGTATCAAACACAAAAGAAGGAAGTTTGTTGTCAATCACTCCTTATATCACGTGAAAGTACTTTCTAGTGAGTAGCGAGACTCGAATTCAACACGCATGCTCAAAGATTCATACTTACAAGTGCAAAACTTTGAGTCAACAAGTTATTTTTGTTTTCAGGAAAAATAATATATCAATTTATGCGACACTTTTTGAATTTTAAGGTTCAAATAAATTTATTTTCTACTATAAATTTTTCATGCATCTTCTAATATTCTGAATTATTAATTATTGTGACTTATATTACTTTTTATATAGTTTACAAATATAGAAATTTCATTTCAAAAAATTTAAAAACTCCATGCAGATTCTCGATCGAGCTTAAACTATGTTACTCTCAAAAAATGAAAAATGTCATGTAAATTGAGACAGAGAGAGTAATTATAAGACATTTACAACTTCGTCTAAACCTAATTAGATATGAAAGAAGCTTTTCGTTTCTCTAGTAAAATTGAACAAGATGATGAACTAATTGTCTTACTAATTAGGTCTATGACAATAATTAGTGCGCAGCTAAGCACCATATGTAATGTATCAATTTTACGTGAAAAAATTCAGCTTGAATATTTTCGTTACCTTTTATAATCTTTTTATTGGTAAAACTCAATTCAATCGTTGGGTCGGACTCTATTATAAATTTCTAACAAAATTTTCCATATGGCCTTCTTATCTCTTCCTTCTCTGAGCTCTGGTGATGGAAGAAGGAAATAAGAAAGAAGGTATAATAACAACAAGCCGATCGTGAATGTGATTCTAAATTTGTTCCATCATATTTGCAACTACCTCAGGATCATGACTTGTGAAGAGTCAAATGCTCCCAGAACAGATCCAACTTTTTTTCCGATTAGAGCATCTCCTCTTCTACTATCAAGATTTCAATTATACCATGAAAATTCCAGTAGCACGCTTAGAAAGGGATTCAGTATGACAACTGCTTATTTTAAGAAAATTAAACTGCAAAGTTAATGCTAAAACACTTTCAATTTGTATAAAAGATTGATCCAATTCCAATAGGAAAATAAGCAGCAACAACAACAATAAAATACCCAGTGAAATTTCACAAGTGGGGTATGGGGAGGGTAAAATGTATGCAGACCTTACCACTACCTCATAGAGATAGAGAGGTTGTTTCTGGAAGACCCTCAACTCAAATATATCAGTCCTGAAAATAGAAAATACTAGATACAAAAACGACTATAGTGGAAAGTAATTAGAAACTTATAAATACAATAGTAAAATATGCAAAAACCCGTAATTTAGATTTATATCACTTTGAATCAACAACAAAAAAAAACACTACAAAATATAATAGTACTCATCATTTAATTTACCACCCAGTGGTGATATATTATAAACTATCCATAATTTGAAATAATATTGTGTATTTCAGAATATAGAAACAACTTTATAAACCTATATTATACAAGCAATAGAATGATTCACTAATATTTATTGTAACTTTGAAGAAGGAATGTAGCATGGTTTTGTTTGCTCATGACAATCCAGGACAACTTTAGTTCAAAATATTTGAAATAAAGACGACGATTCATTTCCTTCACTTGTTTTCAACATCAGAATTCGATTTGAAAGTACTCCTCCTTCAACATTTTGGACTTGACCTCGACAGTACTCTTCACTGCATACTACAATATCTTCTGATCAATCCAATAATTTAAGAATTAATTGGCACGACCTTCAAATAGTTGGCCATCATCATCATCATCATCATCGTCGTCGTCGTCGTCATCATCATCATCATCATCTCTTGAATTGATCCATCGAGGTTGGGAACTACTGATCAAATTAAGAGTTGGCATCACAAGTGAATTATTGGGTGAAGTAGTTGAGGTTAAGAAATTGAAATGGTTCATATGCGCCCTCGGATCATGATGACTCTCAATGGGATAGTTTGTCATGTAAGGAGATGGAACTATAGGTTGGAATGTTGTAGCTACTGGATTGTAATACAATTGAGAACTCGAGGGAAATGGCGAGGATGATGATCCCAACGATAGAGGAAAGTTACCATTTTGATGAGATGATTCGTCTATTTGGGATGAAAATGCATTGTGTCCAAAATGACCTAAAGACAAATTCGAATTAGGCTCCCATTGATGGTAAGAACTGAAAGGCATGCCTAGCAAATTAGGCGATCGAATATTGCCTAGTGGAAACATATTATCCTCTCTATTTGGTTCCTGATTAGAAGCAATTGACTTGTTCTTCCATGATTCTGCATGATCTATACTAACCTTCGATTTTCCCCTCAAACTATCATCCACACCAAAATAGGGTTGATTCGCGTTGATCCATTGAGAACGAAGCTGTTGGAGATCATGAACGTCGGAGTACTCCTCACGAGGTGATTGTTGAAACCGTGTGAAGTACTCTGGTGGTACTGCAAGTGGTGGAAGGTTATCGATATCATGTTTAGTTGCTTCGAGTAACCAATCTACAACTTTGCTAGGTTGGCTGAGTCCAAGCCGGTCTTGGAGATCATACAATTGAATTGCAGTGGGAACTGAAAGTCGAATTCTTCGATCTCTCAGCCCCCTTATTGTACACACCTTGCTATGCCTGTCTTTCCCTCCAAAAGCACGCGATACGCGTACAATTCTTGGGTTTTTAAAAGCTCCCCATTGCCTTGAACTTGATGGGGTACTAGTCGTCGTTGAGGTCAATCTACTACCGTTGTTGGTACCTCTTCTACCTGATTCTTGCTTCATCTGAGATCTATTTTCACTTGAATTCATGATATATAGATTATCTATCGTTCTTCATCATCTCTTCGATCTACAAGAAATCAACAACACAACAACAAATATTAAGCATCTATTGTTAGATCGATAGAAAAATCTTCAGAAATGAAGTTGATTAAAGATCGATTGCAAACTATGTTGCACAAAAAACTAATATAAGGAGATCAACATCCCATCAAGAACGACTAAGTGGAATTTTTCTTATTTTAGCTCCTAGTAGCTTATGTGCAATTTGGAAAAAAATTGGAATTGTGAATAAAATTTAGGGTTGCTCTTGGTGATGATAGGTGATGATAAAACTTCAACAAATTAAACATCCAAAATAATTTTGTTTAAACCAAGACTTTGTAAGAATAACTAAGATCTAGCTGGAGATAATAAGAAAAATTTCCTTGAGATTTTGTATAAACAATTAATCAGAAAGTTATACAACAACAACATACCAGTGAAATCCCACGAAGAAAGTCATCAAAGGTCATAAATTGTACTTACATAATTAGGTTTTGTAGAAGATAAGCTACAACTTGTATCTTGGATGTATGCGTATTATTACAACCTCAACATGGAACTAACTCTTGATAACATTTAACTTTCTTATAATGAGTTGTTGGACCAAATTTGACCAAGAGAAACAACTCATATACAGAGAATGAATTTATAAGTTATATTATGGTTTGGGGAAAAAGAAGAAATGCTAGATTCTCACTGTGTCATATATTATTTCAGAAGAGGAAAGTGAAAGTATGGCAAATCCGTTGCCACGTGGCGCTTACTCATGCTGACCCATAATTAATCGTAGGATTGATAAAAACGAGTTTAAGTTTTATGCACACATCAGATCGTGTATAGATTTTTTATATCACTCTTTTGTCCATAGGCCAATTAAATAATTAATGTATATAGAAATTTAATTTCTCGTATTTAGACTACTCTATCATTAATAGTTTTTGTTTTAACAGTCAATTAGTCAAGAAGTTAGTCATTCTAACAGTTTCATATTTTATTTATTTAATTTGTGATATACTATTTAATGGTGCTATGAAAAAAAGGTACACTACTGTTAACCTCACTTGGACCACTCTAGGGTTAGGGGAAAAAAAAAAGAAAGGGCTTACTGCTTTTCTGCTAACTGTTAGTACAAAATAAATGGCTAATCATCCAACTTCAAAATTTTGTAAGAAAATACCTATGTTTAGCATGAAGAGATTCGTTATAATTAGTGACTGAGTTATCCCTTTTATTAGGGTTCGAATCTTCGACAAAAAAATACACTATTTATATATGGTTAAAATAATTTTTTATATGTATATAGTAGATATCGATCCTTTTTCGACTAGCTTGTGTGTCTACTTTTTCAAATTTTAGACTCCCTTAGTGACAATCCTAGCTCCGCCACTAGTTGTAACGAAAATGATTATAAGAATAATTGATATTATTATTATTGACTGATGGATCTTTTTGTAAGATTATGTGTATTTAAAATTTTTGTAACTATAAATATTTATTTATATTAGAAAAATGAAAATATGCAATTTATCAATGCAATGTCTTAGGATATTGTGATTCTTTATTTATGAATTATGATTTATTTATTTGGTAAAATAGTGAATTGGATTTTTTTTTTTATAGTTTTCACAATTTGTGGGATTTTCATATTTATAGCCGAAAGGGGGGCGGGGGGATGTAATTTAAGAAATCTTAATTGCATGTCTAAATAAAAACTTAACTTCAAATCAAATTGTAATTTCAAATCATAATTTCATATCACATGTTCAAAATGGACCCTACTTTTTATATTTGAGTGTGATTTCATATTATTATTAGTACTTTCCTAATATGCTATTCTGCAATTCCACTATTATTTGTTGTTTTCTTTGGTTTGATAATCATAGTGTTTGTTGTTGTAATTATTGTTCTTTTCTTGATTATTTTTCATAGGTTTTTCTCGCTATGGTATTTTTTTTCTCAATAGATTTGATGTGTTTTATTTGAATCGAGGATCTATTGGGAATAATTTTTTTATCTTTGAAAAGTAGTGATCGATAACCTTCATACATTATTTTTCTCAGACGCTACTTATGAAATATATTACACTAAATATGTTATTGTCCTCGTTTAATTATAGCCACATACTTATGATCTTATTTTAGTCACAATTTTTATAAACTCCATTGGAGTGCTACTTACATGCCTAGACAAGTAGTTACATAAGCAGTAAAGGAATACCAGAAAATCCTTGACAAAAGTTGATTGTACAATGCAAAATATATCTCATTTCTCTTTCAATTTGTAAGGAAACTAAACTATGTACAATTTGTCTCTCCAATTTTTGAAACCTGTTGACATATTTTACATAATTATGATGAAGAAATTAAAGATTTGGGAAACACATGAAGATAAGAATGTCCATGAGTAATTAATTAATTATCAAAAAAGGAAAAAATTAGTTAGAAAATCTAGTGGAGATTTAGTGGTATCCCCAAAGCTATGTATACTTCATTCTAGAGGAGGGACCAATCAACCAATAATAATACAGAAAGACTTGCCACTTAATTAATATTCATATAATGGACCACTTGTAGCATTTTGCAGTGAGATTTTTGCATGCAGCAACTGCAACTTGGACTTCACTAATTAACTTAATGTAATTTAATTACTCCTAATATTATCATCTAATAACAAGATCATAATGATCAAATCCCAATCAACTGTTCCATTGTGTAATTAATTAACTGCCCAAGGGAAGGATGGGCTGTCAAGAACGTAGTGGAGGTATGATGCATAGTTAGTCAGATCTAGTATGGACCGTACATGGACCGAATGATTGCAACGAGACACACCAACACCACTACTTAAAGGTGAAATATCACCAGAAATATCAACGTTATATATTCCCTCTGTCCCATTTTATGTGACACCTTTTGATTTGACACGATAGTTAAGAAAAAATGGAAGACTTTTAAAACTTATGATCTAAAAGGAAAATTTTAAAGTTAAATTATTTCCGATTGGAGTAAGGTGACATTTTTTTTAGGATGGACCAAAAGAAAAACATATCATATAAAATGGAAAAGAGGGAGTATATTTTAAATGCTATAAATTCTACGTAGCTTGATGCCCTGAAGAAAGGTCGTAGCGCATATTTTGTGCTTTAATTTCGATCTGAGATATGTATACATATATTATTTTAAAAAGTAATGTACGTATACATATAATAAGATTTGGTTCCAAATTGTTAATTTGGTTATAATGAAACATTATTGGTGATAGAGGTAAATTCGTGATTTGAAGTATATGAATTTAAATTTTTTATTCAATTTATAACTTTTTTTTAATATAGGCTGTGGACGTAAAAAACAAGGTATAGATAAATGAAAAAAAAATTAGAAAATTATAAAATGAGGACTATAACTTTCACTAATAAGGTATAATAAATGTAGTTAGGGGATTCACAATTACATATTTATGCATCTTTAGTAATAAAAATTAATACAAATATAGAATCTAAGCAAAAATTACTGATTTCACAAAAAAAAAATTTAAAAAAATTCATTTGAACCTATGTATGATAATGTAGCTCCGCCACAGAGTAACAGTTTACCCACACAGGAAAAAGGTCTATTGGGAGGAAGAAATTGTTATGTGGGTTTTTTCTTATTTCATTTTGGTATTTGATATTTATATTGCATTTTTCAATTTTGAATGCAAGACTGATTAAAGAGGGTGCTCCTAGAGAGATTTTTTTTTCCTATTTTGTTCGAATCTAAAACCTTATTGAAGAAATATGAATTTTTGAGAAAATTGACTTTAAGCGACTAGACTTATTTAATCATCCCTGACGAATGATTAAACCCTAACGAAATAAAGAAGATAGATGTTTTGACATGGCGCAGATCCTTAGGACTAGAGTTGGCTACAATCATAAGTCATAACAGGCCAAAAGGTAATACTATCATACTGAATTTTAGTTCATAAATATTGAGCAAGAAAGCATCCTATGTTTAGAACCCTAAATTTCTCAACTTTGTTAGTAAAATGGTCCACCAGTAAATCCCAACTAATTTGGTACACAAAAACTAATTAATTAATTACTCCCACGTTAACCAACCACACAAATTTCTCAATTTTTTCCTTCACCTTTTTTGGAAAATTATTATTGAAATAACCAGATATCATGTATAAGCTAATAAAGTAATTTTAAAAGATAATAAATCAGACGACAAAAGAGAAAAGAGATAGTAATTTATTATATGAAAATGAGTGCAAAATATCTATAAAAATAACCTTACAAAATTCATTTTTTTGTAAAACAAAGATTGCACGTGTAATAGGGTAAAACTAGTGTCTATGAAATTCTCCCCCTAAATAAGACTTTTAAAGTCTGTATGAATATTGTACCAAGTGAGGATCAAAGAAAGAACCTAAATTTATAAGAGTCCAAAATATTTTCCTTCCACAACAAGGATTAGCAAAAAAATGAAAATTTATATTATCCTATTAGCAAAAGAAAACTCAATTATGGTTTAAAAAAAAAATAAGTCAAATACCTAACGCAGGAAAATACACACATTCATCTAATTTGAGTTTAAAATTAACTGAAACCAAATATAGGTAAAAACAACCAAAAAAAAAAATGGAAAAACTAAAAAAATGTGCAAGAAATCATAAATGGATGATTAACTTATTGCCCCACTATGAAGAAACATTAAAATCACTTTCTCCGTTTCAATTTCAATTTGAGTGTCCTACTTTTCTACTAAATCCGTTTTAAAAAAAAATATCTTTCTTTTTTTTAAAGAATTTTTTAATTTTTACCTTTTACATGACATGTTTAAGAGCATAATATTAAATGACATTTTGGTACATTTGACATAAGACGACAAGATTAAAAAAACAAATTACTTTCTTAAACTTTGGTCCTTATTGAGGGTAGCTTTGGTAAAATTATTGTCATGCGACCAGAAGGTCACTGGTTCAAGTCTTGAAAACAATCCCTGCTAAAAATGCAAGGTAAGACTGCGTACAATAGACCCTTGTAGTCGAGCAAAGTGCACTGGGCTTCTCTTCTAAACTTTGTTCCTTACTCTATCAAAACAGAAAATACAAATTGAAACGGATGAAATATCTAAGATAGGGTCGTCCCATAAATAATACTGTATCTGTGATATTCTGTCCTGCAGACTAACAGAATGAATAATGGACTGTGCTATCAACTGCTACTAAACTTCAATTAGGAGTACGTGTGGGCACTGGGCAGCAACATCATCACTTATTTCCCTCTGAAAATGTACAATAAACTCTCACTTACCTAATACATTTAAATTTTTTTTAAGTCTTACAGATTATGAATACAGTCTGCAAATCATGTGATCCGACAGCTCTAATTGCACAGAGACAGTTAATGTTTTGTCTCGATTATTTCCTTCGTTCACTTTTATTTGTAGATTTTGTTTTAGGAGAGTACTCAATTCGATTAATATACGAAAAATATTGTAAAGTTGCAATAACCTGTCTTACATTAATATACTGAAAAAGTACAACGGAGAGCTTCTTCGGGCCTTCTTTGGTTTCACTTATTTGAACGATTAACTCTAGTTCTCATTTTCTTCTAATTTTATTTTTTTCCCTTTATTTTTCTGTTCACTTTATATATACCTTATTTTTCAAGGATCAATCTTTAAAAACATCCGATAGATGTGTCGTTTCAAGTCAAGTCAATACTATATAAATAAAAATAAATAGAGAGAATAATATTGATTAAATACTCCCTCCATTCCTTTTTCATTGTCACATTGCGCTTTTCAAAAGTCAATTTGACTTATTTCAAAGCTAAATTAGATCAAATCAATTTGATATTTTAAAATAAAAATTTAAATATTCAAAAACAATAAAAGAATATAGTCGATCATAATTTTTTTAATCAATATGATAACAAAAAATAAAACTTAAAATGCCAATCAATATTTTCCATCAATCTCGGATGGAGCCAAAGATTGACTATTTTTTGGCTTTGGAGTATGATGGAATAAAGCAAAATGGCTCTTTAAACTATCTGCGCTTCTTTCATTTGTGAAGTAGCAGTTAGTCAATGCAACTTTTGACGCTCCTCATTGGTCATCTGGAAACAGCCGCTTTATGTTTTTAAACATAGGGGTTAGGCTGCGTACATCTGACCCCCCTACCCCGCAATGAGCGGGAGCTTTTTGAGGCACTGGGGTATGTTGTTGTTGTTGTTGACAAATAAAAAGGGACATAAGAAGAGAGCATGCATTGAAGGGTTAAAGAAAGTAAGAATTTAGGAGGCATGTAGAGTCACTTTCATTTGAGACAGTTATTTAGAGATCCCAATACAGTAACATAAGTTGGGTTTCCCCACACTGACACTTTCTTCTTTTCCTTTCTATTGAAACGAAACAAAGAAAGAAATGAAAGGCAGACGTGATGAATTCAATGATAAATGCATGCTTCCAATAATGCACACTAGCACTCACTTTCCAGAAAAAGAAGACAAACTGATACTCATCCTATTCTATTCATAAACAGCACCCTAGCTATATTACCTACCAATACAGCCAATTATACAATGTCCAAACCATCCTTCTAATATTAATATCAGTGTAGCTAGACATCGAAATTTTGTAGAACTCTACGAGACAAGACAATTTTTATTTCAGTCAGAGTTTCTTGGAGATTACTTTATCTTAAACCCTAATTTCTCTTGAAAATCATCTTAAATATTTCAAAGTGGTCAAAATCAAATATGCTACTAAAGGCCCTCGAATCATGGAGAAATCTAATGAGAGAAGAATCAAGGGAGTAACAAATTTGTACTCATATCGTTTATGATTAAAATTATGTTTTTCATATTTTATTTGTGATAGCAATTTATTTTCTTTCACATTAAAGTTTGTTGCAAACAATCAGTTTTCACGTCATGTCCTTGTTTATTATTTAATAATTTAATTTTATATATAAATCTACTCTCTCTGTCCATCTTTACTTGTTCCCTATTGACTTGACATAAGGATTAAGTAGTAAATGATAAGAGTATTTTACCAAATCACCCTTCGAATAAAATTAATAAATACAATATTGTGGGGTCCAGCCCCTTCAACATTGGTTGATTTCTTTCACAATTGAAGAATTGTGCTTTTTCACAATTCAACAATTGCGGCTGCAAGATGTTGTAATGAAA
>JAPFFP010000070.1:23053221-23082046 GCA_026153255.1 Solanum medicagineum
CACTTGTGCCTACTATTTTGTAATAGTAGAGGAAATAAAATTAGAAGTGTTGATTTGTGGACGTAGCCCAAAAATTGACGGGTGAACCACGTTAAATATTGGGTGTCGTGATTTTCCCATTTTTCATATTATTGCGCCATATTTATTTTTTGTAGTTCCATATTTTCCCAACAAATATCTTAAAAAATGTACTATAATTAATGACAAAGGTAAGTTAGAAACTAAGTGGACAAGTATTGTTGGACATTCAAAATATTATGGATATCCAAACTTTACCTTTACCATATAACTTGCAATTTGTGCTGAATCAAAAAGTTGTATCCATTTATTTAGTCAGCGTTTGTAAATTTTCTTGTGTATTAATGATGTATTAAAACAAAATATAAAAATCGTATCTTAATTAATGTCACGTCAATTACTTAATCTAGATAGATTATGACTTTTAATAATCTAGAACCTATAATATTTTGAAAATTACGATTTTCTCCACAGTATGGATGACTAAATCACCCTAGCATAATTAAATTATAGGTAACTAGATAATCAAAATCAAAAAGGCTAATGTCGTTATACTTTGCTATATACATATTTGGACACATAAAAATTGAGTCCTAATCAAATGTCTTAAGACTAATTGACTAACTTTTTTTTGGATTAACAAACTGTCTAACTTGTTTGTTGAGAACATACATACCAAATAATTAATATGACAAATGACAATCAAGACTTGAATTAGCTTATCGTGATTTTATAAAATAATCTTGAGCTAAGCCCAATAAGATTCTCACTTCAATCCAATGTATCATTTGTTTTGTATGTTCAATGCTAATCTTAAATTAAGCAGATTGAATTGGACGGGTTAAAACTCAACCCGATATTTAATACATCCCATTTAATCTCCCCAATTTTAATCCTAACTCTCTCATTTAACACCTCTAATTAGAGTTTGATACGTGAAAAAAAGATATTATTTTAAAATGAACAAATCGAAAAGAAAGCACTTTTGTTGGAACGTACTCACAGCCCAAGCAATGGCACATTTATCCATTTTAGCTGCACGGGCCTTATGAACTTATCCTTTGCATATGTCATTATTGAGCTAAAAATCATTCTATCACATGGGGTGAATATAAATATCAAAAAATTGAATTAATTTAATTTTTTGAATTTTTTAATTTGATGTTGTTATTTTTTTTTCAAAAGTTTAGTTCTTCGATTCAGTGTTTGGTGTAGGAGTCTCAAAACTAAGATGCACCGAAGAACCAAACTTTTATTAATTTTTTAAAAATTTACTTTATATATATTAGATAAAAAAATAAAATTATATATATACATATAATTAATTAGTAATTAAATCATTCACGAAACAAGTCAAAGTAGCAACAAATTTAAAATTCATATAGTTAACTTGAAATATTATGTCATGTAAACATATTTTTGCCAATTTATGTCATGTAAAGGATGTCTTCATGGTTATTTTCCTCGAGCAATAGTTGGAGGCGCAAGTTTTTGACAAAAATAAATATAATTTTTTAAGCACAATAAGTGTTCTATGGGAGCACATCATCACTTAACAAGTTTTGAAGAGTCTTATACTTTGATTTTGACCTCATTTTATTTTTCATTAGTTTGCACCGAAAAACTATTTTAAAAACACTAAATAAAACCAAATCAAATTGAAATATTTCGATTAAGTATATGGTGCACACTTTTTGAAAACTAAAAACTAAATAACCGAACCAAAATTTGCTAAAATCGAACTGAAGAACCAGACGCCCTTCCCTACATGAAAAATTTTTCAATTTTCTTTCAATATTTTAACATAAGATTCGTCTAAAATATCTTTGTAGAATTCATAATCCATAAACTTAAAATTCTAGGTCCGCGTCTGTGTTTCAATAGTTGGAAACTCTCTATAATATTCTTATTTTACTATTAATGACCCTGGAATTATGATCAAAAGTCAGAATGATATGTTATGTTAAAAGACACTTTACAATTATATTCCAATTGAGAGTATTCATCTAAACTTGTTTTATTTTTATGTTGTTTTGCTGAATCAGAGTATAAAAAGTGTATTTGAGAATAATCTGATTGAGGAAAACAACAACTGAATTCCCCAAACATCACAAAAAGTTCCAAAGCAAGGAAGAAAATAAAACTTCCTTTGACAAAGTTAAAATAAGCCCGTGTATTTGAGTAGCAAACTAGAAGGATGATGCCATCACACAACAGAACAGAATAGTATAGTTAACATTGAACATCAGTCTCCGCAGCTAGTTTGCAAATTTTATCAAAGATTCAAGTGTGTTGAAGAACCGGTCGTGGCAAGAACTAAATGACTCTTTGACTTCTGAAAGATATGGATGTGTATCAGCAATTCCCTTTCAAATGCCTGTTTTTGTGAGTTATAAGTTGCATTGGGTGTTAACTTCAGGTATTCCCGCGGCTCCACATTCTGTGAGTTGATTGATATCCATGATAATTGTTAATTTGGTCTTTGAGCAAATCAGTAAAAGAACTACTCACTTGACATATCTAGGATTGTCACACATACCGGCTTGTGTTTGACTCTATATAAGAGCAACAAGACTGATGTTCACAAGATTCCGGAATTGCAATAATTTGAATCAAAAGACTGTTCAATAGTCTCTTATTCCCATTCTGGTCTGATGCATAGATATATGATGTATGTTCATTTGTATAGCATAGATGGCAGTACAACAACAATAATATACCCAGTGAAATTCCATAAGTGGGGATCTGGGAGGGTAAAATGTATGCACCACTACCTCATTGAGATAAAGAGATTGTTTCCGAAAGACCCTCAACTCAAATAATCAGCCCCAAAAGCAGAAAGTACTAGATAAAGCGGCTGTAGTGGAAAGCAATTGAAAACTCATAAGTACAATAACATAGATGGCAGTGCAGAGAAAAAAGTCTGGCTAAGTTTCTGACCCCTTCAACTAGTTGGTTAGGACAATGCCTTCACAGAACAGTGCAGTTATATTGTACAGCATTCTCCCAACAAATTTGCAAAGTTCATCAAGATTCAAGTGTAGGTCACTGTCATGTCAAAAGATATATACGTCTATTAGCAATTCCTTTTATGTGTGTTAAAAGAGTTTTGCGTCCTTCTAGGACATACGATAAAATTGAAACGATACAGAGAAGATTAGAATGGCCGCTGCACACAAATGACATGAACAAATAGAGAAATACTAAGAATTTTGCATGCATTTGGGTATTAACCTCAGCTGTTCGCGCTTCATACTCATCTAAGTTTCCTGCTGGATGAAGATTGTTATACTTGGTCTTTAAAAAGTTCAAGAAAAAAACGACTAAATAGACCTCAGATTGTCATGCATATTGATTGGCCTGTGTTTGATTATAGGGAGGAGCAACTAAACTGATGTTCTGTAGTCATGTAATTTGAATGTCACTGCAGTTAGTTTACGCACCAGCCACCAGAATTATATGTGTGACCCAAAGATACACCAAAGTTGGTTTTCACCCAACCAATTAATAATACATCGAATAAGATAAAAGAAGTTAAACCGCTTGGATTGCAAGAACTACATATTGCTGAAATAATAACTGCAGATCAAGATTCTTCATCCAGACAAGGTTTTGATATCGTAATGAACTAATGCTCAACCGGAAGGACAATAATGGTATCTTAGATTGCAAGGAATCAACAAGAAATCAAGATTGAACAAAATAAACATTTATACTATATAAGAGAAATTTTCTAACAGAGACAGTAAGCTTACATTTCACTTTACTTTCTGCAAAGTAGAAACGAGATTTGAGGCTCCAAAAGCTGCAGAGCCACCAACAACAGAAATTAGAGCAACTACAACCTGCAAACCAATTTGCCAAGGGTAATCTTCAGGCACCAGATACACACAAGCAGGGCCAACAGCCAGTAATATCAAGCTCAAACTGAAGAGCGCAGATGGGGTTGAAGTGTCAGTAGCTGCAGAAAGAATCCCCAATTCTTCGGCTTTCGAAAGAAGACCAAGTCTCTCAATTGTCGATAAAGAGAGTCCAGATTTCTCAGCAGCTGATAGTAAACCAGCTTTTTCTGCTTTAGTTAACAGCCGCAATTGCTCCACTCTTGTCAATAACTTCACTGGTGGTGTAGATGAAGAATTGCTCGGCCGAGGTTTCTCCCCTACTGGAAATACAGTTGTTGTCTGCACTAAATGTTAAACGCAAATGAATTTCATCATATATGCACGCATATTCCTCTTTCGATAGAGTACATTGAATATATTGAAATGGCAGGTCGATTTCTCATTGAAGTAATATATATTATCTCAAAAAGTCACATTTTTTCTCAATTCCAATTTTCTGAGATAATAACCATTACTTACAACTCCAGACATAGCTATACCAGAGTTTCACTTATTCGTGTTACGAACTATTCTTCAAATTATCAACTACCACTATCAAAAATAAGATTGGCTACTATACTATTCCAAAGCAACTTGAGTTACATCACCTTTTTTTAATCTAAGAGTTCTAATGCATTTCTACGCCCCTTTGTACCCCAAAAATAGGTAAGTTCCTATTCTTAGGAACACAAAAAATGTTGTATAGATTACGAGGTTAACCTGTGAAATAGCAGGATAGGCTTCCTGGGGCAATCTTATAAGCTAAATTATAGTTGACTGTTGAACTTTCTCGTGCACTCCTCTATTCACCTTTTATTTGTCACTGTTTCATTTGTCTCGACTAAACTTCAAAACTAAGTTGAAGTAACAAAATTTAATATTTGAAATCTAAAATTAGACGGTTGAAAACTATACAAAAAATACTATAAATTGCAATTCTTCTCATATTAATATAATGAAAAAAATCTTAAAATATAAGTGAAACAATAGACGAATAAAAGTGATAGGAGGAGTATAATGTAAGTTCATGAAAGATGGAACCTTTTTAGAAGTGACTGTTTTGGCAGCGGATGGACTTGGTTTTTGTGTAGCCATGGATTGGATGAAAAGTGGTGGTGTATTTGAAGCAGAGAAACGTGTAATCGCAATTGCCTCCATCATCTTCTTCTTTCTTCTTTTTCGCTGCTTCAATTATTTGGGTTCAAAGCTTAAGCAAGTTTCCATCTTTGTGAGGCCACAACCCAGAGAAGATAGCATCAAATGTTTGATTAATTTCTAGCCGGTCGACTGTCCACGTGGCAGTACCTGATTGGATATGCTGGTCCTATCCCTGATTGCCTTCTCCACTTTCCCCAATGGGAAATTCTTTTTAACATGAGCAATTTTTTTGTTCAACAAAAACAAAGAGGCAAAATTTTTGTAGTAATATACGTAGTATTTTTTTTATTCAACCTTTTTGATAAATTCAATTTTTCCCCAAATGTTTGATAATTTAGAAAAATAAAAAACTAATTTATCTCAAAATATTTGATATATTCATTTCGTCTCAAAATTCTTTTGTACGATTAATACTATTTAATAAATTTAATCATAGATCAGTTATACATCGTTGCGGTGACACATATATGATATTATATCATTTTCTTGTAACCTAGTTAAGTCGTTAAAATCACATCGAATTGTCTTATGCTAATGTATAAGAATAGTATAACTTCGCAAATTTTAATGCACAACATAAGTAAATCATAAGGAACTTAATTGTTTTTATAGAGCGAAAGCGTTGAACAAATGTATTTTTTTAATTTTTTTTTTGTATTTTCATCATATTCTTGAATATCGTTGATTGTCATGAAATTGATAGTAAATAGTCAAAATGAATTTAAGAGTGACTCAAGCCATTAGAAATTCTTTGAGTATTCGTCAATAAATTTGATACTCCACTTGACAAAGGGAAGAAGAGTAGAAACCCAAATTAACATATCATTACAATTTAAATTTTTTAAGGAGATATTTGGATAAGTGTTTTTAAGAAATTTAAAAGTCAAAGGCAAAAATAGATAGCCATCTATTTTTAATTTGTTTTGTATTCTTACCAAACACTTCTAAAAATTAAAGGTGCTTAAAAATCAAAAATATTTTGAAAAATAAAAAGGGCTACTTAAGCACCCTCCTAGTCATCTAAACTCAATTTCAACAAAAGCGAAAGAGATTAAATGTAATAAAAATACAAGTATTTGCAAGAACTGAAATATGAAATGACAATAATATGGCATGCAAAACATACCTCCATGACATAATAACATAAAAAGAAAGTAACAAAAAAAAGAAATTAGAATATGTGTATCAGACTATATAATCTAACATGTAATTCATTGTTAGAGGGTTAATAGATATTAATAAATTTGCAAAACACAAAATTTTATACTCATTAAATAGAAAGTATTACCATAAAATTTATAAAACATACTAAAACTTTCACGACCTCACACATGGAATATCACTGTTCAACCACTAAGTCAAACAGCTGAGTTCGAAATAATATGACCGTGCGACTATATATGATTGGTGTGGTCGTCACGAGGAACTCCCTTTTGTATATATTAGTTAGATTAATGAATGGGAGTACTTGTTACGGCAAAAATAAACTATGCTAAAAGAAAAAACAATAAATACAATTACATTTTGAAGGAACTTCTAAAAATAGAAAAGAAAATGGTTGAAAGCCCAAAAATGCCCTTGGTGGGAAAAAATCCGATTGTCCGCCCCAATGTATCAAATTGCCTAATAAAGCTGCAAAAGCCCTAAAGCTAAAACCCTAACCCCTTAAGAGATCTCTGCTGCTGCTCTCAATCTCACTCTCCTTCTCTCGACAAGCTTCAATGGCGGACTCTGTGATATCACTGGAGAAGGTCAAAGCTTTCTGGCACTCTCAGGTTCACGAAGAAGAAAAATGGAATCTCAACAAGGTATCTCTTTTTCCTTATTTTATTTTTTGTTTTATATTCGCGTTATTCTTATATGATTCGGTCTTTGTTTTGTCTTCTTCCGTTGTTGTGGAGGCGATTATTGTCACTATATTGATGATGAGCAAACTGAAGTGTTTTATTGCGTTTACTTGTCAATTAAAGTTAAGTCTGTTGTTATATTTGGGTCTTAAGAGATTTGGGTTACTATTAGAAAGAATTTTTCTGGAAATGTGATTGAAAATTTGTTCGATTTGCTGCCTAAACCAAATATTCAGAAGGATGGATTTTATATGTTTACTAAAACAGTGTTATTAGGATAATAAGTTTATTCAATTAAAGTTCAGTTTGATTTCTCGAATTAACTTGTTAATTCTTTTACATGTTTCTCAAAACACTTGATCTTGTCTTGTTGAACATTTAGTTCAAACATAAAATCTTTCATTTTTACTCTTTTTTGTTTTCTGTAAATACATCTGTAGTGTCTTTATTTTTCAAATAGTGTTTTCTCTGTAATATATAGAGAAAATAAATTATGACTCATTGAACATATGTGTACATATAAATGTTTTGCTAGCCTTCTATAACGATGTGAAAGCATTGTCTTCATTTTTTATTTTTTTCAATTTCCTTAAAGGGCCCTCGTTGGCACATTAATAAGAGGGACCTGGTGTCCTTTCACTAAAAAATAAAATGGCACTGAGGAAAATAATCATCTTCTTTTGGCATACGTAGAAATCATCTTTTCGTCTCTGTAAAAATTTTTGGTCCCTGCATTTCTTTAATTTCATGACGGTAATCATTAGTCATTTATCTTCTTCATCTAGCGAAACAAAATCTTATTGATGGAGCACAAGAGTATTTAATTGTATGTAAATAAAAAATTGATGGTATGAACAGAAATAACAATCAAATCTTTTGTGAGAAGAAGGTTATTCTATTTGCATAAGCCAGAAACAAAGAATTATGGCTATGATATTCCAGGAGAAGCAATAAATTCTTGTCAAATATGGGCTGCAGAAGCTTTAACAATTGAATTGATTAGCAACAAGCAGCATTGGGAAGAGTTTAGGTATAGGGCTAAATCCGAGGGTGACTAAAGTAAAAAGAGGAAGGAAAATTGGGTATAGATTTTTGGTGGGACGACTAAAAACTCCCTCACACTCTAATACTTATTATAAGAATGTTAGGACATCTAAGGAAACTAGAATGTGGCGGCAATGCTAACCTATTATGACCATGCGTTATGTTAGCACACTACCCACATTTTGCCCTCCATTAAATGTCCCTACCAACATATTAACAATATTTTAATGAGAAGACTCTTTTGTCTTTCAATTATAAAATTAAACATAATTCTCTTTCCACTCCACCCCACCCACCCTTCCCTCCCCTTATTCTGGCTCTCTTTTTTAATCTTTTTTTCCCTCTCCATAAGTTCACCAAAAACAATAACTTTTTTGTCATTGCTCATTGTTGGTTTTTCTTAAGCCATTACATTCTGGAGGTTTGATGTTGCCTTTGTTAAAGCTTTCACACCCCATTTCCCACGAGAACTCATTGCTTGAAGAGAAGCATACGGAGACCTTTTTCTTTCTGCCTTCTAATGTTTGGTTTTGGTATTTGGAGAGGAGAAAACACCATAGATCACTTCTTAGCTTGCATTTACTAGAAGGTGATTGAAGATTGCTGCAGTAGGGAATGTCTTTTTGCAAACATAAATATTTCTCTAGGTTACAAGGGATTGGAGGCAAGAAAGGTGGCTAGAGATGATTTCTCTGTGGGAGTTATTTATTGGTGAAGGAAAGAAACATCTGTATTATCAATGTGTTTAGGGGTATTTGATGAAGAGAGAAAATGTGTATATGTTAAGCTACAGCGCTACACTGCCATGCAGCAGGTTGAACCTAAAAGCTTGGGACAACACTAAGCTACTAGGTTTATATTGGTCAACACCTGATCTACGTTACAATAAATAACTAGTTATGTAATGAGAGAAAACAAAGGGAACAAGGAACAACCAACACAGTAGTTGGTAAAATGTCTGCACTGTAGTTGGTAAAAGGTCTGCACTGTCCTGTCACATATCTATGTTGCACAGACACCTCAAGACCGTGTGACATGCTCGTGTTGACATGGCATGATTTGGATGTGTTGGACTGTGGGGTATGGATCAGATTTGGCTGCTTGATTAAAACTATGTAGAGAATCATAGGATGGTTGCATATTTGGTTTTGATTTTTGGGTTTTATATATGCGCGTAAACATGTGTATAATAAAGTCTTAAGTCTGTAGGAATATTACCTTATCAAAAAGTGTAGCTTGTTTTATTATATATGTGTATATCATATATAGATAGATAGATTTATACCCATGATCAAAAAGTTTAACTTGTTTTATTATATATATATGTATATCATATATAGATAGCTTTATACCCATGCAAACTCTTTTTCACTCTTGGTTATGTATTTGATATGATCAACGACTCTCATTTTCTGGGTTTTACCTTAATCTGTTTTTCATTTTGCTTTTGCAGAAACTGCTTCGAGCTACAGCTCTTTTTGCTGGCTCTATCATTTTGATGCGCCAGTATGGTGATCTCATGGCTATCTGAAGGACGGTTGATATTCACTCAGCTTCAGATTCAAGTCGGATGAAGAACTAATTTCTCCCTTCCCCCTTTATGGAAGTATGAATTCTTATGAACCAAAGTGAAGCTTATATTCACTTGACTAGGACAGCTTTGTTACCTTGTGTTTTGATGCCCCTTTGTACTTGAAATTTCTGGATACTCTATATATGTTTGTGACATGGAAGTGAAAGAGCAAAAGTAAAAAAACAAAGGACCAATAAATTTAGCCTGCTGTTCATGTTTTCCTGTTAATTTCTTGCTTGATGGACTCTAAACAGAACTATAGGTTAGGTGGTCACGTACCAAAATCTCATGCCTGTGGAGTATGCCATTTCACTTCCCTGGTCCATGTTTCCACAATAATGCCTGTTGTTAGCAGCACGGAAAACCTTTCATTAGAACAGGGGTGTGCTCTATCACTGAGCTCATAGCCCGTCACACGAACCTTCTATTGCAGGGTCGTTATTCTAGTTGTTGTGTCAGAGGTAGAACAGTTCACAGAATAGTTTGGTAGCTGTCAGTGAATTTTGATGTATGAAATGTGCTGAACACATTTGATTGTGGTCAATTAACGTATATTTACATTTAAGTTATATAAGGATTTGTGATAAACACTACCAAAATTGTGAAACAAGAGGAGCACTCAAAAGTAAAATTACGCAGCTTTATTTCAGTTTGCCGACTTTTTCTAATCGACCATATCTATCTGTCATAGTTCGTATATGTTCCAAAATCATTGACTTATTTAAATAGTTGACTTGAAAACAATGCTTCTATAAAACAATACATAAATAATCTTCACAACTCCATAAATTTATATCACTTGTTAATCTTGTATCATGGCTTTCATTAGCCACTATTTAATCCTCTTTTGTTCACTTCTCCTCTCCATTTATTCATGCATAGGTCAAACTTCTCCCCAGACCAAAGCACTCATACTTCCTGTGACCAAAGACTCATCCACTCTCCAATACCTCACACAAATTGGTCAAAGAACTCCTCTTGTGTCCATCAAGTTAACAATTCATCTTGGAGGGCAAACTCTATGGGTAGACTGTGAAAATGGTTATGTGAGTTCCACTTATCGACCCGCTCGTTGTGGCTCAACTCAATGTACAGTCTCCAAAGTAACACTTGTGGAAACTGCACCACCGCTCCTAAAATTGGCTGCAACAATGATGCCTGTTACAACACCCCAGAGAATCCATTCATCAAGACTTTGTATAGTGGTGGTGAAATTAATGAAGATGTTTTATCGATACAATCCACTGACGGATCAAATCCTGGTAAGTTTGTTAAGATTCCAAGCTTCATTTTCACCTGTGTTCCTACATTCTTGACTGAAGGTTTGGCTAGTGGGGTGAAAGAGACTGTAGGATTGGGAAGGAATCGTATTGCGCTTCCTTCCCAATTAGCTGAAATCTTCAGCTTTCCAAGAAAATTTGCTGTTTGTTTTGAGTTCATCCACACAATCTTCTGGTGTCATAATTTTTGGTGAAAGCCCATATATGATGCTTCCAAATATTGATATCTCTAAAGATCTCATCTTTACGCCGTTGATCACCAACCCTTTTGGTACTGGATCAGTTCCTTTCTTGAATGAATCTTCCTCAGAGTACTTCATTGGAGTGAAACCCATTAGAGTGAATGGCAAACCAGTGACAATTAACAAAAAATTGCTTGCGATTGACAAGAGAGGAAATGGCGGAACCAAAATCAGCACAGGAAGTCCTTATTCAATCTTGGAGTCTACCATCTATGATGCTTTGACTAAAGCTTTCATCAATGAGTTATCTAATGCGACCAGAGTGGCTGCTGTGGCACCTTTCGAGACTTGTTTCAGCTCAAAAAGTATTGGTAGCACAAGTGTTGGACCAGCTGTTCCTGCCATTGATTCTGTGTTGCAGACTACACGAGTTTATTGGAGGATTTTTGGTTCAAATTCAATGGTGAAAGTTAGCCAAGACGTGATCTGCTTAGGATTTATGAATGGAGGGTTTAAACCTAATACTTCAATAGTTACAGGAGGATATCGACATGAGGACAATCTTCTACAATTTGATCTTGCTACATCAACACTTGGTTTTAGCTCATCTCCTTTGCTCCACCAAACTACATGTGCCAACTTCAACTTCACAGCTAAAGCTTAAAAAGCTGTCTTTAGCAGTAGCTTTTCTCCTTTCTAGGAGTATACTAAAGGAGAAGAAATAAACATTGTTGAAACTTTATGATCAAATAGAATTATGCAAACTTTTTTTCAGATGATTATTGATTGCAAGTCTGCAAAGGTTTCTTCAGTATACCGAATAAATAAATAAACTGCTCATGGATGTGATAGACATCATTAAGTGAATACACAGACAAAATGATCAACTGCAAAAGGTGCATTCACTAAAATGCAAAATGCTATTAAGCAAAGCCAATGATAGATATTTACAACTGTTTTACTAACCAATCCTAGTGGGCATTCAAACTTAAATATAACAAAATAAATCTAATATTCTCAATTTGGCTAGCCTCATTAAATAGCAATGTTCATCTTGGACATTTCTTCCAGCAAGTATTTGGATTCTGCTGCATAATCAACTGGAGCAATAGCCCTGACAGTTATCCTTTGCCTTTTCTCATTGTTATATTCTTGTGTTGCAACACTGACCCGGAAAAGGTGTGGAACCCATGTAGCTTCCTTCAGTTTCATTTGATATGCAGTTTCTCCTTCCTGAGATAAGGAATATTCAGAGAAGACAGTTTTAAGCTGTTGAGACATAAAATAAGCACCAAAAAAATATGCTCTATGAATTATTTTACCTCAGATTTAAGCTTGTCAAGTTCATCAGCAGAGCATCCAAGAATTTTCTCTGCTTGCTCATTGAACACAGAAAGCCATGCTTCACCACTTGCATCAGAAACTTTCAATGCCATTATATATCTGGGATCAACAAGTGAAAAGGTAAGAACACAAGTAGGCATTACAAGTTATTGAGAGGTTTTAAGATGGCTATATATCCAATGTTCACCTCAAACTACACTCTGCATCATTCTTCTGGCATCCTTCACACCAATACCCAGACCCAAAAGCTTCAGTAACTTTCTTGTTACATGTCTTGCAAGCCCGATACCACATAGTTTGATCAGGCTTAATGAAGCTTATATATGCTTTCAAGCTGAAAAACACAGGCTGCCAAACAGAAAAAACAATTCAGTACAATGATGCTACATAATGCTCCTTGTATTAGTGAGTGCTGTTTTCTCTGTACAATATGCTTCATTTTCTAAATAACATAAAATCAAAATTGCTCTCAAAATCAAGTTAATTATCTTCAACTAGGATTAAGAATATATACCTTCTCCTCACCAAGGGACAGGTTACTGGTTATATGAAGCAAGGCAACCCTATCATTGTACATAGATCTAGCTCCACCCTTCATAGAGGGGCTCATGCCAGAACCAACAGATGCCAGTGAAGTTTCTTTACCTTCAGAATCATACCTGAACAAAAATGAAAGTGTGGCCTTTAGTCAACTGAGACTAAAAGAGAAAATCAATTACCCCATCAAGTAAAGTCATACCAAGATCTCAATTTTGTTGCTTCAGGTAAATCAGGATTCACAACAACATTACTTTTGCTTAATGCTGATAAAGACACTCCTGAAACACAATTTAAGGAACTATGAGATTGGAACAACAAAGATATCATGCATATGAAACAAGTTATGAACAAAATGAAGCAATGACCTTGGAAGTCTCCAACTTTAAGGCATTTAATGGCAACCACCGGAGATTTATCAGCCATGTCTAGTAGTTCTTGTCCAACATGAGTGGCAAGATCATTCCAAAGAGAAACAACAACAGTCTTCTTCCTGATACAGAAAAAGTATTATATGTTAAATTCACATTGCTAGTTTAAGCCAAAATCTACAAGAGAGAATGTTAACGGCATTTAAACATACGTCTCATCTGCAATAGTTATGTCACGCTTTGGAATCATTTCATTGTTACTCTTCCTCCGTATGCTCATTGTAGGAGATACACTTTGGACCACCCCAATAACATCTACAATTCATTGCTTAAAAACATTACTCCATGGTGAAAGAGCATGAACAGGAAGCATAAAGAATTTAACCATTGGATTTGCAAGTCCTTACCGACAAGCTCCCTGCCATTGACATATGGACCCAATTCATCAATAGGGACAAAGTTGAATTTTGTCTCTGGAATAAAAGCTTCTTCATTGCTAGCCTCCTCGACTAGGGAATTTTCATTCAAAGTCATCTCATAATCATTTGGTACTGTTTTGAACTGCTTGTTAGCAACTCTAAGAGTTCCCTTTGAAATGTAATAGACTTTTCCCAATTCAAACTTGTCAAAAAACTTCTTTGCTGCTTCATTAAACATTGTAGCTTGTATTTGGGTACCCTGAAATAAAAGGTAAATCTTTGTTAGCTATACAATCAATTGAATAAACTTCTTTATTAGAAAACTGAAACCGTGCTTACATCCTCATCTGTCAATTCGACATTGAACACACATCCTTCTCCTCTAGCATTCTTGTAGCTCCGCATATTTCCCTTGCTAGTTACTCTAACCTTAATGGTCCAATTTCCTTGGTAAGGATTCAGCGAAACAAGTGGCTGAATTCTTCTTGTCATCGCCATTCGAGCAGACGGTGCCATGCTAAAATAAAACCCACATACAACATAATTAACTTAATTCAGTACATCCACTTTTTCCAATATACCATTTGCTAACAAACTAGAAAGTAAAAAGGGACAAGAAAAAGAACTCACTTTCCACTTTGTTCATGTACAATTTGAGCAACAGATTTAGTTTGAATTTCCTGTTTTGGTTTCAGAACAATCCCACTTTCTTCCTGCTTAGGCTTCAAAACAATGCCAGTCTCTTCACTTTTCACTTCAGCCTTGTACTCAGCTTCAAGAGCAGGAGATACTGCCTCACATTTAGTTACAATCAAGTACCTGTAACAAATTAATCAACTCATTTAGTTACAAATGTAAACCTTCAAAACAAATTAAACATAACATTAATCACCATAAAAATCCTCACTTTTCATTCTTTGTTGGGATATCATTGAGGGTGTAATCAATAATCCGAATAAGACCCAGGTTCTGTATGGACCCAGAAACAACTTCAGATGACAAACTAGACTGAAGAATGCCCTTAATCTTCATTTTCCCATCATTTGCTGAAAACCTGAAAATCAAACATTTATTTGTTTTTGCTATTAGACATCATTTGATGATTAAAGACAATAAAACATAAGAAACAAAACATGAGATTCATAAGTCATATGAGAAACCCTAAATCTATAAAACGAACAATCCATCAATTCAAGTTCCTCCTCCCCTAAACAGTGAAATGGGAAGCAAGATCAAAACAAAGAAGCTACCAATATTGAGAGATCAACAGAAAATTACATCATCGTTTCTACATAAACAAATCAAGTCGAGTAACATGTAATGTTTTGGAATAAACAAATAGATCTGAATGAAATGCAAGTTTCTGAACGATTAAACAGATACCAAATGAGCACAAATAGAAACGAAAAAAAAAAGAAGAAAAAGACTCACATGTATCTGTTGCCGGTGGGCTTAAGATCCACCACTTGAACAATAATTTCAGGAAGATCTGTAGAAGAATCTGGCGATGGGTTCGCTAAAATAGTTGAAATTGCATCTGGGCTGACCGTTTTCGCCATTGTTACTCTCCTTCCAAGAATCCTCTATACTAAACAAACCGAGAAATCAAGAAGTGGAGAAGAGAGAAAATAGTTGAGAAATGAAGAAGAAGAAGGAAGGAGAAGAGGGGTTTTGTACTGGAGAATTTTTGGCGGGGGTTAATTTTGGATTTTGGCGAAATTATTCATTTGACTTTACTGGCGGGAAACTGTTTAACTTCTAATTTTTCGAGGGAAAAAACTGACACAATTAAATTTGCCGCCATATATTTTGAGGGAACCGGAGAAATTTTTCTTTTTAATCTAATTTTTTTTCGTTCTAATTGTGTTTGGTTGAAAAGAATTTAGATACTATTCCATTTGTTTTAGGTTTTATAAATACATAACAAGAGTTTTTTGTTTTATTTTAGTTGTTATAATTTTCACTTTTAGAGTTAAACTATATAAATTTTGATTAATATTTTAAGATATATTTTCTCATTATATTGATATGAAAAATTGCAATCAATAAACTTTTCTTATAGTTTTTACATATCTAAATTCTTGTTTTAAAATATTAAATTTATTTAATCTAATTTAACTTTTAAACTTAGTCAAAATTAACTTTCAAAAAGCGCAACATGACAATCAAAATAGAACATCTGGATATATAGTCTAACCACATAAACCAAAGATTGTATTACTTTTGTCATTTACTTCCAGTCAAATTATAGAAGTACTCTCAAGTTTTGTAAAAAAATTTCGATGTTATAGCACAATAAAAAAATATATGAACTTTGTCTATCAAAATCAAAATAAGATGTAATATTCGTTTGTTTGGAGTTGGTGGTGATAAAAATGATTTGCATCATTTGAGATGTTGTTGCTTGACAAATTATCAATGATTCATTCTCTAAGTGATGAAGAAATCAAACAATTGTAAATTATTATCGAAAGTAGATGGGTAAATTAGTGGGGATTTGACTATGTTGCATTGTGAAATTTCAAAAAAAAAAAAAAAAAATTCAAAGTGAAAATAATAATAATAATTGGTAGATTATTTTCTTCAAAACATTTATCTGAAGCAAGTTTAAAATCAAATTAATAAGGCGAGTAATTATTTTTTCTTAGTTTGATTTCAGCTTTTTCTCCTGAAAGCCCTACATTTTATTGTGGCCCATTATTTCTACAACTCCCTAGGACCTCAATTAACTTCATTAATCATTACAACGATCCTCGTAAAGCAATCTTGAAATTTACTTCATGTTCACTTTTATTTGTCACTATTTCACTTATCGAAATCAAACTATATGAATTTTGATCAATATTTTAAGATATATTTTTTCATCATATTAATATGAGAAGGATTACAACTTATGGTATTATCGTATAGTTTTCAACCATCTAAAGTTTAAATTACAAATATTAAATTTAGCTTTGAAGTTTAAACAAGTTGACCTTGAAAAGTGAAACAGAAGTAGTTATTTTTAGTGAAATAAGATTCCCATTAATTCATTAATGATATGATATAATCATTTACAATCTAACTCGAAAACATCGAGTGGAAATGATTACTCATCCCAATCCCACTCTCAAACTGAACAGAAATTACTTTTTTTTTAAATCTACTGTGTAAGAATAAAAATCTCTCGAACAAAGAAGTACAAAGCTAAAAACAAATTTGTAGAGCACTATAATCAATCATATCACATTATCAAGGAGGGAAGTGGGAGACATAACAAAATTTTCAAGTTTTAGGGACAAGATTTTATATATAAACATATAAAACTTTGAAACAAGATTTCTCCTTCTCTATTACAGTGAACATTTTGACTTGTAACTAACCGATAATCAATTAGGAACTTCATCTATTCTCAATATGTCAAAAGAATAGATGGGAAAAACTCACAAACATGTAGGTCTCTAATTTCTGACTAATCAGCATCAAACAAAATCTGGAAAAAAAGGCTCCTGCTTATTTAGATTTGACACAACCAATCGAAAATTTAGAATCCCATGAAAGTCCTTTCTTTGTCTTGCATCGTCTGTACAAAAGCATCATAAATGGAAGCAGGGTTCTTGATGAAGGCCTTCATAATCTTCTAATTAGAACTCTTGGACGAAACGCACAGCTCTCAAAAAGACATACCTGTAAACTAAATGATTAAGTCATCATACTTTACTAAATGCATCAACGTAGCGCTGTCAAACAAAATTTATATCCAAGAGTCAAATGGTCATTGCTATTCTCCAACCAACATTCTATGAATGATGATGCTCCTGTACTACCAAACTCTCCAGGCATGCACCACGTCCTGACTTGGGAAGGAGGTTTACGATATGCTACCTTGCTTTAACACCAATCAGCAATTCTGGACTAATGATATATTCCCTGCACCACTTTTTTCAATTCATCACTCAAAACCATGTCATTGCCAAAAGCAGAGGGAATATAAAGAAAGCAATCCTAGGAACCTTATGAGCAGCATGAGAAGCAAGGAAACCATTTCGTTTTCCCTGCATTTTCAGTTGCAGTCGGGGTCTTTGGCTCTGATTGAGGCAGTGATTCTGCATGCAGCTCTGCTGATTCTAACTGAGGTTGCTTCTGCTCTGGGCCAGATTTAATTGGAGCAGCCATGTGCACTGAATAATTTTTATCCAGATTCCCTGTCAGCCTTCATTTTTAAACAGATGGGTCGGTCAATCTCTCATTAATACTATATGAAAACATGTCGAATACTGACATACATATGGGAATCGCAAAGAAGCATAATGTTCACATTGATACCTTTTGAAAATCATATCTATGCAGAGACAGTACATTTAATCTCGGTTTTTCCTGAACATTCTATTCAAGTGCCAACCCTGATCCTACCAAACAAATGAGGATCGGAAAAAGAAATCTATCAAAAGATACATGTCTACATTACCGAGTGGAAGATCAGGGTTCAGATATAAAGTCAATTATTTAAATGATGAAACCATAAGATATGTTCATAGGAAGTAGCAAACAGGTCGTGCAGATAATTTTTTTTTTTTTTTGAAAATGATCAGGTCGTGCAGATAATAATTTATGGACCATTGGTCATGCGTCTTTAGTGTCAAATGTAGGTGTCTTACTATACTTGCATGCACAGAAAGAGAGATAGAAAGAAGTAATATTCCTACTAGAAATGATCGTCAACATTCTAAATGAACAAGTAAGGACAAAATTTTGCAATGCATCATATGAGAGTGAGTGTAGACTGCCTACACTGGAAATGCAAAAGACATTGTATTGGTTCCACTTTCCATTGAGTTGGGAGAAATACGTCCTTCAGCAAGAGATCTTTCATCATTTAAATCTTCATTTCCCCTTGATACCTCCACTTCAGTCATTTCCATCTCATGATTTGACAGGTAAGGAGAGAAGTCACACATAGCAGGGGATGCGGGGAAGTCGCGAGGAGTTCCTAGTTCACCCAGCTCATCTGACTGCCAAAAACTAGCATCTTTGGTGAAACTCATAGTTCCCAAGTGAATGCTAAATAATGATTCATGAGAAGTTACACTCCACTCTGCAGGGTTTGCAGACTCATCTCTAGCAAACACTGAAGAAGGAATCCTATAAGATTTGTTTGCGGAGTGCTCCATTACTTGCATGGGAGGTGATTCTGTGGTAGCTGTATTGCCAGAGCTTGACCTGAAAAAATTCTGAGTCGCTTCTGACTGTGACATGGAAGGTGACACTTCATGGATCAAGGGTTCACTACCAATGGTAGAGCTCGCAGATACAGGAGTTTTGTTGTCTGAAAACAGTGATCTGTTATCCTTATCAAGTTTGGGTAGGTTATTAGCATTAGCAGTGTAATCATCAGATTCATAAGTAGCCTTGCCAAAGGGGTCACTGAGTGTTGAGTCAGGTGATCTATTGCAGGAAGAGTCTGAGGAACTTAAAGTTTTACCACGAGGGCAGACTTTAATTCCTGTAACAGCAAGGGTAGGAGGTGTCCCTGATTTTCCTTCAGTTGCACTAACATGCTTAGGCTCCATAGCTGAAGACATCTGACCAAATTCATCATGCAAAGTTGCCATATCAAGCCAAAGAGTTCAACCTCTTCTGCCATGGAAGAACTGAAATCAGAGTCTTTCAATGTTCAAGTCAACCAATGATTTAAAATTCAAATTGAAGTTTCAGGTATGAACTATCTACAGTGAGTTTTCTGATTTTGGCCATATGCTTGCAACAATGATTTCCATCTGAAAACTTTACTTTTTTTGTGCTACTGTTTTAGGACAAGGTCGTACCAATTTTGAGGTTACAGCCAAGGCAATCCTGCATTTTACTGCCCGTGCTAAACAAGAGATTTGAAAAGCCATACAGCGAAAACCAGAAAGCATGTACTACTTTGTTCTTGTATGTATGCTAGTGCCATGGAAAACAATTGATCTATCTAATTTGTTGTCTGTGGCATTTAAGAGTTCAACCCCTCTATCCTTGCTTAAAATTTTGTGAACTGTTAAATTTTGACGGAGAGTATAGCAACCAGGCCAAGAGTTTCTTTAAAACCCATAGTCTTCCAATATATTAGACAGCAATGTTTAACATAAGAGGATACAATAAACAAAGATGTCTTAACAATTCAATGGCACCCAAAAATGTGCTCAGAGGGAATACAGTTTGCATGATATAAAAACAGTATTTTTTGACATTTTCACTTCAAGCTATTGTAGACCAAACAATACCATTACATCAAACATAAAAATAAACACTATAACAAGCCACCGAGATCTTCATTAGCAAAAACAAAAATGAGTCACCAAATCTTGAAAATATGCAACTATAACAAAATTCCTGAGCCCAAGGACTGCCTGTGTATTCAAAGGGACAAATGCGAATAGAAGGATATAAACAAGAAAGATATATGTGTTTCAAGTTCTAACGTTTACAGAGTTCCTCTCTCCAATTATGAATCATCCCTCAGAAAACAGTACAAATTAGAGATCAAGAAAAACTACAAGATGAAACTAAAGGAAACGGCCAGAGGACACGAGGTTTTCGGATGACTGAGCTTGAAATGCACTCTTGCATACTTATTGTCACATTGAAAGGTAATAGTCGAGACTACTGTGTCTTCGTTTTTTTTTTTCCACAAGAAAGTCCACATTAGTCTTCAATCTTTATTTCTTTAACTAAACCAAGGTCCAAAAGTTGCTTAATGGTGTTATTCATCTAAAAGCGGATACGCTTTCCTGATATGTGATGAAATGTATCTTAATGCTTCAAGTTGGCTCATAAGTTCCTGATCAAGAATTTGCAGCACATTCTCATATATGTTTATCATAGCATCACTTCAAGAAACTACTTTGTTCTTGCTTTCAAAACCTATGTCGCTCGGACTATTCAAAAATGCCATTTGGCGTCAAGGCCGGAGCTACCCTTGAACCCCTTCGATGAAAAATTATACTATTTATACATGATTAAAATAAATTTTAAATGTATACAGCAGATATCGAACCCCTTTGACTGGTTCATGTGGCTACTTTTTCAAATTTTGAACTCCCTTAGTAACAATCCTAGCTCCGCCACTATTTGGCATGGGTCGGATTCTTCCAAAGTAGTGCATTTTTGAAGTGTCCTAGCATCATAGTTCAAAACCTACTACACTGCACCATCAAGTTACTATCTCAAAAGAAGAACAAATAAACAGAGTGAAAAAGGGCCTAATATATCAATCTCCCATAACACTAATATAAGAGTTAACTAACATTACCAATGTCACCCCAAAATAACATATAACAATAATATAAGAGTTAACCAAATTAAAACAATGGAATAAAAATGAGAAAACCGATAAATTACGAACCGTCCAACTATGGAGTCCGAAAAATGGTTAGTTAAAGATCTGAAAATGGAAAGGGTCGTCGTCGAACCGGTAACAGCCAGCCGGCGACGACGACTTCCCTGAGAGCTGATCTGAAAAGCAAAATCCCCTTTGACCCTCGCTATTCATGTAGTCTCTTCTTGGGTGAAATGAATGAAAATTTTCACATAAAAATCCTCCGACATTGTCGCTGGATTCCATGGTGCCAGACTTTCTTTTTTTTCCCACAGTACGGAGTACGGTTAGGAGAATTAACACCGTGTTTGGCCGCATTCAGAATTAGTTTAACACTACAAACACCCCGCTAATTCATACTACAAATAACATTAAAGGATGCTTTAATATATTTTTACATTATTTTTTTTAAGATCATAAATTATAATGAGGAAGAAGTAAAAGGCCACGTGATTTTTTGGGTTATAAAAACACTTAAACAATCACCTTTTGATTCACATAGAACGTTATTTCGAAATTATAATCTTACTTAAAATTAATTTTATTTCACCTTTTAACTAAAATCAAATAATATACTAAATTTCAAATATAAATTTATTTCTAAAATTGTTATTCAAATTGGAGTAAAATATAAATATGATCACAAACTTAACTATGAAATATCTCATCTTTTTTCACGAATTAGATGATCCATCACGCATTTGAAAAGTATTTTGTTCAAGTATGAGATTTCCTTTGTAACAAAAAAAAAAAACTATAATATTATATGGTTAAATAGATAAATCAAAAATAATTTTTCTATAAACAAAAAATAATAAACTCATTCAAGTCTTACTCACCCAAAATTATATAGATTGGGTTTAATCTCAACCCAATCAATGTAAGTAAAGAGTCTTATAGATAAGTCAATTTTAACTCACTCCGTTCATTTGATACCCTATAGTTTAAGTATTTGATTGTGCCTATCTATAATCGAAGAACATAAATGCAGGGGCGGCTCTACAAGTCTAAAAAATGGATAAGTGCCTTCGGCTTCCTAATTTGAAGGGTCTCAAGCAATAAAAAGGTTATAATTTATATATATATAAAAAAAACTCCTATTACGTATTATTTGTAGAAAATGTAAACTTTTCATGTAAGAGGAAAGAACTATTAGAAGTTTGACAAGTTTAGAATACTATGTCTCTGGAAAGATTAAAATGGATTGACTATAAAACTTTCGCTTGAATTTCACTTTACACCATTAATATATTTGAACGAATCAAGTTGGAAAACATTTATATGTTTTTTCTTCCACTTATGTGGTTTAATTTTAAAACGAGTATTTTCTGAAAATAATTTATCTATTTCTGTAAGATAGTTATAAAATCTGCATATATTCTACACTCCTTCGACTCCACCTATAGAATTCCACCAGGTATGTTATTATTTCGTCGTCTTCTACTGCTCGTCATTTGACAAGGAAATAAGGAGGTGACATCAGCTACAGCAAAATGCATTAGCTCGACACTTACGTTAGTTTGACTAGGTATATCATTAACACGTGACGGTCTAGACCCTGTTGGGTCGATCATCCAACCCGGCCGGTTTTCTCTCATAAAAGTACTTCCTTCGTTTAACTTTAATTGACTGCTATACTATTTAAGATATTTAACAATACTTATTCACTTTATTAAAATTAAGAGATAATTTCACACTTATTTTTAATTTATTCTTATCATTAATTATAGTTATTTCTTTATTATATTTTTCAAAACATCATTTAATTTGATAAAATTAAATCATCATTTACTACTTTTTAACTGTCAAAACACATCTTGAGTGAATTATAGACCACTGCCAAAATTACAAATACTTACTCTATTAATTAGAAAGTTCTGATTTAGTTAATGGAAAAAAAAAAAAGACAGCTTGAAATCTTAGTCTTAGTTTAGGTTGGTTGATTTTTTTATGCTTAGTTTACAAGGAAATTTCTTTCTTCTTCATTGTTGACCACTAAAGTTCCTGCAGTTTAGTGGAAAGTACTTGTTGGACAATCAGCAACAAATCTAATCCCCCTTTTGTCCTTATTTTGTTTGGATCATTATCTTCCAACAAAACGCGTAAAGGTATAGTCTTTCTATTCAGAAACTATTGTTTGAATAACTTCACATCTCATTATCCCTTTGTCTATGTTCTTTAGATGTCTTTTGTTCTTTTCCTGACTCAAAGAACTAATCTTTGAGGAGAGAGCTCCAAGAAACAAGCACTATCTTGGCTAGAGCTACACAGTACTTTAATCCCTTCTTATGTTATGTTATGGTTTTAACATTCTCTTTAACTGTATTTGCCTTTAGCTTGTTTGAAATTTGACAAGTTTTCATGTCCATCCTTTTAAGGTTAGTGATTGTGAAAGGTTTAAGAGAATTACATCCCAATTTTCTGTGATCATTGAATTTGGTGTCCTTTGTTGAAACTTATCATATTTCAGTCGCCCTGTACTTGAGGTTTTCCTATGGGGGTATTTCCTGGTCACTAGTCTGTGTTCTGAATACTGTTGAGGACTTGAGGTTTATCTAGGGGGTGGAGAGCAGCCTTTTGTCCTACTTCATTACCTAAAAGATAGAGGTTGAGGTTGGTTTCAGGATTTAGGAAGGATCATCCAAAAGTTTAGGCCTTTTGCCTGAAAATGGAGGAAGATAAATCGGAGGAACAACATGTAATTGCTGCAGCTCATCACCTTGTGAAGGCGTTAAAAGACAGGACAAGCTTGAGTGATCAAGTTAGAAGAACTCTAGCCGATCTTGACATTCATTTGGCTGCAATGGCCGAAGCAAATGAGGATGAGACCACAAGTCTCAGAGAGATTGAAGGTCGGTTTAAGTCAGCTGAGGCAAAGATCATGACCTTGCAGTCAAATTGTTTGAAGATATGGGATACTGGTCCTTCGGATCAATTTCTTGAGTATCTGCAAAATGTAGAAGAAATTCGGACTGTAACAGTGAGCTTGGAAAGTATGGTGCCAAACAAGAACAGGAAACAAAACAGACTTACTAACCAAGCTCACAGTGTGTTGCAAATTGCAATGGTAAGGCTGCAGGAGGAAGTTATCAACATTCTTGAGCAGAGTAAGCAGTGTTTTGGGCATGCATATGTGTCGTTCCAGTCTTGTGAAGAGATCAATGCTGATGAGGAAACGTTGGTCTCAACTGAGGATGACTCAGTTGAGGGAACTTCTTGCCTGTATAGTAATAGAGCTGAATCAGAAGAATATATAATAATGGAATTGGTCCATCCAGGTGCTATTCCTCATATCAAGTCTATTGCAGATCTGATGTTTGCTTCACATTATGTTCAGGAATTTTGCCAAGTTTTTATCAGATTCTGGAAAGATGCATTGCATGAATACTTGAGGCTTTTCTGTATGCAACAAATCAGCATTGAAGATGTGCTGAGAATGGACTGGACTTGCTTGAATTGCAGAATTAAGAAGTGGCGCGAAGCAACAAAAAATGTCATTGCATTCTATCTCCCTAGTGAGAAAAACCTCTTTGATCAGATTCTAGGAGAGTTTGGATCTGTTAGTTCAACATGTTTCATTGAGGCTTCAAAGGATGCCATGTTGTGTCTTTTGAATTTTGGCCAAGCTGTAGCTATTGGCCCCCTTCAACCAGAACGTCTGTTTTGTTTACTCGATATGTATGAGCTTCTAAGAGGCCTTTGTCAAGATGTGGATGCTTTGTTTTATGAAAACCATTGTAATTTCATTCAAGTGGAGTACCATGAACTCCTGAAAAATCTTGGAGATTCTGCAAGAGCAATCTTTCTGGGGTTGGGGAATCGGATTGCTTCAAACACTTCAACAACTCCTTTCCAAGGAGGAGGAGTTCATCCTCTGACCAAGTATGTTATCAATTATTTCATGCTTCTGTCAGAATATTATGTTACCCTGAGGTTCCTTCTAGAGGACAGAGTGGTCGAGAATTCAGATGGAGTTGTCAATGCACTGGTCAGGCTCGACATTTCTCCCGAATTCCCATGTCCATTGGCTCTTCACTTGCAGTCAATAGCATCCATGCTTGAATCCAATCTTGAATATAGGTCCAATGTATATAAAGATGATTCTTTAAAGCACATCTTTTTGATGAACAACATCCATTACATGGTCAAGAAAATCAAGAACTCCAAACTCAGAACCTGTTTTGGTGATGAGTGGATAAAAGAACATATTGTAAAATATGTGCAGCATGAAAGAAGCTACGAGAGAAAAACATGGAATTCAATCCTATCTTTGATAACGGGTGATGAGAAGTCAGGGAAGGCAGTTCTGAAGGAGAGGTGCAGAAATTTCAGTATTGCTTTTGAGGATGTGTACAAGAACCAGACAGGATGGTTTATTCCAGACATTAAGCTTCGAGATGATTTGAATATTTCAATTGCGTTAAGGGTTGTTCATGCCTACCGGACATTTCTTGGAAAGGTGAAAAAATCCCTCAGTGACAAGTACATCAAATACACAGAAGAGGACTTGGAGAAGTATCTCCTGGACTTTTTTCAAGGTTCAGCAAAGTCTCTTAATCATCATAGGAGGTGAAAGTCGAATAACAGTAGTCGTAGCATATGTTCTTTTTTACTTGCATTGAGCCTTCAATTGCCTTATCTTTTGTAATTTATCAACATCGCGTCTTTGTAATGCCCCCACCCCAAGCCCCAACACACACAAACTGTGTAGCTGTCCATAGTTTTCGAGTTCAGTCTAGTATTGTAACTTTATGGCATATGCATTCCTTTTCATCTGTGTTCCACTGCCGTTTTGATCATACTTGCTAACACTCTGGTGCTGATCATTTGCTAGTAGACTGGCCCAAATCACTGTGTAAAGCTCACAGAATTACTGGCCTCCCAAATTCAATCATCCGGCATTAACTACCGGAATGAGTTGTTAGATGTCATCCTCTCTGGAATCAACATAGCTATGCACAACTTTTGGAGGGTCCGACACCCTCACCTGACAATATTTCTGGAAAATCCTAATAATGCCGGCCAAAAGTGGTCCCAAACATCGAGCCATAAAGGTTGGAAGACACAATATAACTTCAGGTATTGAAGTTTGAGAGATGGGCCCAACAAGTAAACAAAGCTACCAATTAATACTTGATCAGTTCAATTGACTTGGCCCTAGTAAGCGTAGGCGGCTTCAACTTTGAAAGGACTGTACTCGTTAGTAGGAAAAAGCCCTTCACTTCAAAATAATCAATCAGGACTAGTGTTATCCGCGCTTCTTCTGACTATTGAAATTGGAAGTTCAAGCTTTGAAGCTCATTTTCCAGCATTCCTTTTAATTCTTTTAACTGATTTGGAAACTTTCAGCTATACAAAATTAGGTGATTTACCGGATCGACATTCATCTTGATTTTGGAGGTTGTTTGGTAGAATGTATCAGCAAAAATAATGCATGCATTATCCCTTAAGTAAGTATCTCTAGAGCAGAGATTAGCACTCAAAAGGATTTTATTTATTTGGACTATTCCATTAGACAAGTCAAACTTACTACCTTCCCACCTGCACAAATAAAAGCACCAATAACTTGGGCCTCCAAAGACCTTAGGATATAGACAAATGGTCAATGAAATGAGTTTGAAAACAATCACAACAACGACAGAAGTATTATTTAACGTTGTTTGTTTCAATTGGGATGAAACCTTGTTTGTCTATATTGACCTCTAGGCCGCACACTGTGCTTTTCTTCAAGGTATTTTAATGTACTCGGTGTATTTTTCTTTTCCTCTATTGCTTTCTATTATTAATGCTTCAAAACTAAAGTCAAGTCATTCCAGTCTTCTCTCTTGTACCTGTCACTGTAGTATTCAAAGTAAAACCTTTTGTTCGTGTTTAAGTCTGGACTTCTAAAATGAACGGTTGTCCTAGGGGCTAATATACTGGTGATTGATACATTTATGGGGTCGTTTGGTAGTTGATTAGGAGCTAAGTTATTTATCAATTAAATCCTATATAAATAATACCATGTTGGGCAGCATTTTTTTGTTATGTATAAAATCCAACCTACATAATACGATTTCAGTTCGCAATTTAGAAATCACATAATTAATATATGTATAATTTAGGGAATCTATGCATATTTATGCAAAATAGAAGATAGAATAATTAAACCCCGTATAACATACTAATGCAACAATACTTGTATTACTCTAACCAACTACCAAACGCACTACTATTTTGTTTAAATGATTTTCCTAAACAAGGATAAAGAACTAGCAAAGTTAGACACTCAACCTCCTGAGCATGAAATAATCAACATTTCAAGAGCACTATTGCATTTAACACTCAATCTGCAGACAATTAGGGAAACTATAATTGTAGGAAGCTAAGTTGCGGGAACTCTTCACTTTCAATGCCGTACTCGTGTTGGATTCTCTGAAAATACACTATTTTTGTTGAATCCGACATATGCTCCCGCGGATACTTTTGAAGAGTCTGAGCAACATAGGTAGAAAGTGTTAAATGCGTGCATAACTACTTCCCTTGGCTAGTGTGGAGAAATGTCAGAAAGAATGACAAGATTTTAGTAACAAAAACAAAATCTCCTAATCTTTGAGTAATCAGATCACGTAAGATCTGGTAGACGCAATGTTCAATCTCACGCATCATGGTTCTTTTTTACACAAGAAATTTGTTCATTCACAGGCAACTGCAGTTTCTCGGATGAGTTATCCAAGAAATACATGCTTCTCTCAGTAACCATGCTGCTTTCAGCAGTGTCAAATAACAACAAAAACAGTAGTTACCCATCCAAGCAATCACAAATTCCTCAGTATGAAGAACAAACAGTGTAATGAAATAGACAAATTAACGTAATAAATTTGACAAAGAATGTGAATGGAGGCAGCGCCAAGATGCCAACTCCAGCTTAAGAGACTTCAGATTTTCCTTGGCATTTATCTTAATGTCCCTCAATATTCTCCCCCTTTTCTGTTTTATAGAATCATAGATTAATTGACTCCAACTAACTTCATGGAAAATTTTGGTAGAATTGTAAAATAATTCTTGAGTTTCCATACTACCTTTTTCACTATAAGGAAAATAAGAACTAAGATGTGTTAAGGGCTTAATGTTCCTGTCATGGATTTGAGCCAAAGTTATAGTTCCAATGACTGCAGCTTTCGAAGAGCATGGTTCTCCTAGTTTTGTATTTATTTTCTGTCAAGTGAATTTAATTACTTCCCTCAAGCATAGTGATCAGGTACTTTACTGATAAGCTATGCTGTCTCAAACAGACAATCAAGACTCAAAACTTACTCTAACAATAGACTAAAGTCTAAACAATACTTTCTGCTGAAATTTTGATGATAAAAGTGCTATTTTTCACATCCCAAAGTCGTGGTCAGTCAGTCAGATGACTCTATTCAAGCACATTTCCTCTGGGAAGAAGGAACTTACCAAGGAACTGTCGAAGGCACTCAAGAAATTTACACATAACATATGTCTAAAAACTAAAAAGTAACAAAATGAAGGCAAGAAAAACACGGCGATGAACAATCTTGTAATTTTGTTTCACCTTTGCGTTTGTAAGGGTCAATCATGAAAGACAATGTTTAGTTAGATTCCAGAATGCATGTCTCTTTGTTAATGAAACTGTAAATCTCTATCTTTCTGAAATTAAAAAGATCACGATTGTTGGGGTCAGGGGTTAAGGGTAAGGGGGGTGAGAGGGGCACGAATCTATTCAAGTTAAGGATAGCATCATGGAATATAGGGTCTTTAACAGGGAAGTCCATAGAATTAGTAAAAAGTTTTAGAAGGAGGCATATTAATATAGCGTGTGTCCAAGAGACTAG
>JAPFFP010000070.1:23082146-23096437 GCA_026153255.1 Solanum medicagineum
ACAGGGGTATCAAGTTGTTAAGCCACTATGAAGGTATGGGAGAGAGTTGTGGAGAGGAGGGTGCGTAAAGGAGTTTCTATCTCGGAGAATCAAATTGGATTCATGCCGGGGCGTTCGACGACTGAAGCAATCCATCTGGTTCGGAGGTTAGTGGAAAAGTATAGGGATTGTAAGAAGGACCTTCATATGGTGTTCATTGATCTTGAGAAGGCATATGACAAAGTTCCATGGGATGTCTTATGGAGGTGCTTAGAGGCAAAAGGTGTCCCCAGGGCTTATATTAGGCTGATTAAGGACATGTACGATGGAGGCCACAACTCGGACAAGAACGGTGGGAGGGGACTCCGAGTATTTTCCTGTTGAGTTGGGACTCCATCAGGGTTCTGCGCTGAGCCCTTTCTTGTTTGCCTTGGTGATAGCGAGCTGACGCGATCTTTACGGGAAGAGGTAGGTACCTTGGTGTATGCTATTTGCAGATGACATAGTATTAATTGATGAGTCTCGGACTAAAGTGAATGAAAGGTTGGAGGCCTGGAGACACGCCTTGGAGTCCAAAGGATTCAAATTGAGCAGGACAAAAACTGAATATTTGGATTGCAAATTCAGCATAGAGAGGGAGGAAGAAAACTCTGAGGTGAGGCTTGCCACCCAATCTATCCCCAAGAGGGATAAGTTTAGGTATCTAGGGTCCATCATTCAGAGTAGTCGCGATATCAATGATGATGTCACACACCGTATTGGGGCAGCATGGACTAAATGGAGGCTGGCCTCTGGAGTATTATGTGACAAAAAGATACCACCCAAACTTAAAGGTCAGTTCTACAGAGTAGTGGTTAGACCAGCGCTGCTGTACAGGGTGGAGTGCTGGCCGATTAAAAATATACATGTCCAGAAGATGCATGTCGCAGAGATGAGAATGCTGAGATGGATGTGCGGTCACACCAGAAGTGACAAGGTTAGGAATAAGGCAATTCGGGAGAAACTGGAGGTGGCCCCGGTGAAAGAAAAGATGAGGGAAGTGAGACTGCGATGGTTCGGACATGTGCAGAGAAGAAGTATTGATGCTCCTGTTAGGATGTGCGAGAGGTTGGCGGTGGGAGCTACTCGGTGGGGTAGAGGTAGACCGAAGAAGTACTGGGGGGAGGTGATCAGACGGGACATGGCGGAACTCGACCACACTGAGGACATGACCTTAGATAGAAAGAAGTGGAGATCGCGAATTAGAGTAGCAAGCTAAGTTCTTCTTCTTCCTTTTCTTCTCCTTCGTCGTCTTCCTCTTATTATTATTAGCATTTGCATTATTTGTACTATTATTATTCCTTTTTCTTTTCATTATCTGGCGTATATGTGTAAATTTTATCATAGTTACTTACTGTCATGTGCTATCCATTGATAATCGCACCTGTTGTTCCCTTACCTTCCCTTACCTTACATTTCATTTTGTCATATCTAGTCCTTCTGCTTATGGGTTTTGAGCTGAGGGTTTTAGGAAACAGCCTCTCTACTTCTATGAGGTAGCGGTAAGATCTGCGTACAATTTACCCTCCCCAGACCCCACTTGTGGGAAATCACTAGGTATGTTGTTGTTGTTGTTGTTGTTGATTGTTTTTCCTAGATCGAAGATATCAATCACTTCTATGAATGATCCAATAAAAAATAGAAAAAAAAAATCCTTTAAGGTTAATACAGATCCGGGGGTGTTACTAAATCCAAGACAAACTGTCCAGGAAGAACTAAAATCATTCCAGACATACTTCACTTTCCTAGCCCTCCCTCTCTATTTAGCTTGACTCGCAACTACTTGAGCATTGGCCCAAGTCACCTTGTGCTTTCCTAAAATCGATTTATTCCCTGCTTTAGGTTATTATTGGTCACTCTAAGCATCTGGGCAGACCGGCAATGCAAGAACACTGGTAGTTTGTGTCATGTACCAATTATAATTGGCCTTTCTATGATATGCATGCACCATTATAAAAGGCATAAGCTATATACCAACCCGTTCACATATAATGGTTTTCTAGAGTCTAATTCTTTTAGTAGATACCGCAGCTAGCTTGTATGTTTCATGTCCATGGAGTAGCACTTCTTCATTTCAGACTATTGAACCAGTATCTGCTTTCTTTTTATCTCACACAAAAAAAAATTTCCCTGCTTCAACTAATCTATCCACACGTGCAAAACAGCCAAATTGGAACATGGTGCAAACAATAAAAAAGATATTATAACAGGTACAAGTGAAGAATTATCATTAATTGAAAGTAATTCATTGTCAACGAGGAAACTATGTTCCTAAAACATCAACAGGTTCATCGAACATTGTACAACAAAGGTCTCGAGCAATAGCCGAGTTAATAAATAAAACATGACACCTAGCAGAACAGACACAGGAAGAGCAGGCAAAGCCTTCTGATAAAATGCAAGAAGCATCAGAGTGATACCAAGACCGGCTATAATAGCAAGATAGCATGCATAAACTGTCATGAAATCATACATCGCAGCCCTGGCAACTAACACACTGTAGAAAATGAAATCTCCAAGCCCGAGCTTAATAGCACCTGAGGATCCCAAACCAATTCCTTCAAGAGCAAAATCATCACCGGACCCTTCCTGTAAATTCATTCGGACATTTATCCTATGCTGAATTAGCGGTGCAGCCAGCTCAGATTCTGGTCTTGAAACTTGACCATCCTCCACATCAGCAGCATTCCTCTCATTCTCATCACTGCCAATTGATGGAAGCCTTTCAAGACCAGAACTTGATTCCAAGCTAGAATTGACAGTTGAATTCAAGTTAGACCTAGAGTCTAGATTTTCATTGGAGCCAAAATCATTGTCCCGTCTTTCTCTCCACACTCTCCTTCGCACAACAGCACCCCTTTGAAGTGAGTCAGGATTAATAATGGGGCGAGCCTCGTAAACCAAAGCCGGGATATCTTCATCCCTAGACATTGCAAGCTCAACAAGTAGCCTTAGAGGTCCACCAGGCAACAAAACAGCTGCAAGGTCATACAATGCCATTGCAACCAAAAGCACCCAAGTCGTCCATTCAGGCAAGAGTGTAAACCAATACGCAACCAACACTCCAATAACAACCAAATATCCTTGGGTAACTATAATTGCCGTCTTTGACATGAACACAGCCAAAACGCCAACAACAGTGAAATTAAACAAACTCAAAGCAAAAGTAATGGAATCAATGGGGATCCTGAATTTTCCGATCAAGAATATAGATATTTCACCACCCATGAATCCCAAAACAAGAAAAGACGAGAACCCCATGTAGTATTTCAAGAATTTGGTGCATCTGAAGTAGAAAAGCAAGACCAAAAGGAATGTAACAGCAGTGACAACAACAACAAAGACTAAAGCATTCAAAAGGGCACCTTTCAATTTGTCCCAGTTTGAGTCTGAGCTGCTCTCATTATAGACAACTGTGGCTATAGAGGTAAATGAAGGGCCTGAAGAATCTGAATCATTGTTTAGTACTGAAACAAGGATAACCACCAAGAGCATGCAAATTGAGACTGGTGTTATGATTCTCACTATTTCTTCCCCCAGCGAATCAAGAACGCTTCTGGGCTTTGAATTTTCTTCCATTGGAACCCCAAAATTGAATAAACCTTCGGATTCAGGGAAGAATTTAGAATTCTAACGAGCTATGAGAATTGCTGTTGGATTTTCAGTCTTCAGTTGATAGTCTTGGGAAAATTTGGGTATTTCCAATTTTGACTTTGGATCTTGAGAGACTGAATAAAAATGGCAACCAACCCGACCCGAATTGTGAATTTGTGAAGTCTCGCCCAATTATAGCGATGACTGGTTATCAATTAGTGGCCATTGTTAAAAAATTTACCAAAACGTGAACTCAATTATCATCGTACATTAATTTGAGATTGTTATTAAAAATAATATAAACCGATAAATTTAACTTGAGAGAACTCTAAAAGTTTTGCTTATTCTTGCAGGGAAGATACATAATGAATTACTATAATACACTAATACTTATATATTTTTCAAACAGTGCTCATTAACTAAATTTGTCAATTACTATATACACTAATATAGGTCATTGAACATTCCTTTAGCTAAAGTTATCAATTAGTGTTCATTAATTAACATTGAATGTAGTTATCTTTCAAATAATCAATTGGTAAAGATTTTGAACATACCAATACTCAAGACAATAAACTACACTTTTGAGCAAAAGAATAAAATTAATAATATATATTTTTTAATAATATTTTTTTCGAATCAAGAGCCCAGTGAATTTCATATTTTTATTCATAAAATCACACTAAATTTATCATTATAAACACTATAATGTGTGCGCAAAAAAAAATGACAACTAATATCAGAAGTCATAACCACACAACAATATTGCAAAGACAATAAACTACTCCATCAAAACTTTCACTTACTCTTTTTCAACCTCAACTTAAGACCTAAACTAGTGAAATTCTGTAAAAAAAAAAAAAAAAAAGACAAAATATGACCACGACTAAAGAAAAAAGTACCTCGAGGCACAAATATTTTTTTAATACTTGACATCCTTAGTGGTATCCCTCATAATTAATCCAGTAACAGTGATAACAAATGCAGCCCCCAAGTTAATGATTCTTGAGATAATTGTACCACTTTCCTTGCCTATTGTTAGGCAAAGCACATCAAAATAGTTGACATAAAGCAGCACCATACCAATCATAATCATGTATATTGATATTTGTTGAATGTTTGCCCTCCTTTCATCTATTTGATTCTCTAACAAAAATATCCATTCACCTTCATTTTTCGATGAATTTGCCTTTATCATACTAGTAATAGTATCTGCTTGCGCTTCTTGCTTCTTATTCCCACCCTTGAGGAAACTAGAAATCACGTCGAGAGTCGTCTTCTTCTCCTCTATCATCTTGTGCCTAGTCATGATAAGTCAAAAGATAAATTCAAGATTTTTATTTGATTTGATAAACTCAATTTTTTGAATTTGTTGCATTATATAGTACTTTTCGTTTTGAAGATGAGTCAACTTGACAAACTAACTTGAGATAATAACAAGAAGAGAGGGTAAAACGTAGACAAACCTTATCACTACCTCACAGAGATAAAGAGGTTATTTTCGAAAGATCTTCAATTCAAATAAATCAGTCTCAAAAGCAAAAAATACTAGATACAAATATGACTATAGTGAAAAGTAATTGAAAATTTATAAGTACAATAAACGTAGCAAAATTAGTGATCGTCAAACAAACTAACTTGAGATGGAGGATATTTTTTAAAATATATATGTAGTGTCAACAATGTTGATTTAATTGAAACCATGGTTTAAAAGCAAGAACATGAAATAAGAATTTTAAAAAGTAAAAACACCAGGAAAAGAACTAAAGTAATTTAACTTGAACTAAATCGCTAGCACCAACAACAACAAAAAAAAAAAATAATGACAACAGTACTCGAGAAACATGATGGAACGCATCATATGAGTCTTTCGCACATATTATATATACACACTAAAAACTTTACGAAACGTCTATAAATTTTAGATTATGAACTCAATTATTATCGTATATGAAGAAATAAATTCAACCTGAGAAGTCTAAAAGCTTTGCGGATTCTTCACAGGAGAAGATACCTAAGACTAATATATATATATTTTTTATATATACATAGAGAGGGGATAGGGACTTGAAAAAGAAAAGGGCAAATTTTAAGTGTTTTGAGTCATAGGAGATTAAGGACTCATGTCTTAATAATTGGCAGGTGGGGCTTAACTTTTAATTAGCTAATCACAAATTAACTATTTTCCCATAAAATTCGTAAAAAACACAAAGTCGATAGTAACATGTTCTTCTTTAAAGGACTTTTGGAAAATTATTAATAAAAAAATGTAATACATGAGATAATAAAGGGCTAAAAGTAAGAGAAAAATTTTTATGGTGACAAACTAAAAAGGAAAAAAAGGTTGATCTCTATTTATTAGGAGTAAAGCTTTAGCGCATAAAATAAGTTACAATTGGTAATCATACTCAACCGATTTTAATTTAAGTGTTTTATTGTTAGTTTATTTTAATGATAATACAGTGTAGTTTTCTATATTTGATAACTTTTAAGTTCAAATATTTTACATGGTAAGTGTAAAATCACAAAATTCAAATAATATTTTAATTTAATATCACAAAATTTAAAAGTTTTACTTATTGTTTTAATCCCATTCTAGTTAATCCCCATCTTTTTAATGCTATAGTTTTACTTCTTTTCCCCTTAAATACTTTTCGGAGGTGCATATAGGCTGCATCTCCAATCCCGTCATTTTTTAAATTAATTATTAGTTTATTTGGCCAAATTTTTGAGATGTCAGACATGTTTGTTGAAAAAAGGAAAATATTTAGCCATGCTTTAGGGAAAAAAATAAATATTTCTGAAGAGGAGGAGAAGTCGTTTTTCAAAAGTTAAAAAAAGCCGCTTTTCCTTAAAAGTATTTTTCTAAGAATACTTTGTGTGAAAAGTACTTAGAAGACCTTTTAAAAAATTTGGCCAAACACCAGTATAAAATTCTTTTTTCACTTATTTGCCAAACACAAACTACTTTTTCATCAAAAACACTTCTTGAAAAAATAATTTTCAAAATAAGCTGATTGTAGAAGCTTGGCCAAACCGACGAACAGGAGATTTGAGGGTCTGAAGAAGGCTTCATCTATGAGTACAGCCAAATTGGCTCATAAGTTGTGTCCATGAAAGCAGTCAATTAACTGCAAAATCTTTTATCCCCTTTTGCTATCTATATGTTGTAAATGTATCAATGTTCATCATCATCAAGTGAGAACAATGCTCTCTGCACATTTAAAACTGCTGGAGAGCCTTTCTTTGCTTTCTCCACAATATGCCTAATTAACAACTTTTCCATCTCATCATCACTTTCATCATTCATCCTATCTTCTTCAATCCAGCCAAAGTGACGCTCCTGCGAACGCGAGTTCTCTTGGTGGTTGATGTCCATAACTCCTGATGCAACAGCAACATCCTCCTCTGAATTTAACCTTGTGAACACGTCATAAGCCTCGTTGTATGCATCTAAAGCATCCCCGCCTAAATTGATTGTCATTGGCTGGTCTGCTGTACGATGTTCAACTCTAGTTACAGGACTACCATGGGTGGAAGAAGATCCCCCTTCACTGTTTGAGGAGTCCCTCCAAGAACTTACAAGTTCTGCTTCCATATACCGAACTTTCCTTTCACTGTTCTGAAGTGCCATCTCAAGCTCCTTGACCCGTTCTTCTAGTTGTGATTGGAGGACTTCATGCAGCCGCAACCTCAGCTCTGTAGGTGAGACGGCATAGTTAGCAGGATGAGGAGTCGAGGCCCCGGTACCATCCTGATCTGCATAAGGTTGACCTCTGGTTTGTTTACTAAAGAGATCAGTTCTAAACTCCCCATTGGCTAGATCTGTCACAAAGTCTGGATCAAGCTGCAAAAGATTGAACACTTAGTAAAGCTTCTACAAAGCAGCAGACAACTTATACGTGTGTAGCTTAAGTCTTATAGCAATGAGATTTATTCATTTCCTAGTGGATGTAAAAGAGTTGCTGCAGTTATAAATTATAAGTTTCCTTCGGAGGACTCCACTGCAAATTCTTCAAACCGTCCTTCTAGAAACCAAATATTGATGATACTGATCCTACAAATCATAAACCTAATGATCTTCCCAGTAAAGAGTAAATTCATGAAAACTTCTTCATTAAAGGATCAAGGAAAAGAGCAACTTGATGAAGATTGAGATTGATGATTCTTGGAAAAGCTAGACTGATAAAAATTCAACAAAAAATTGGAAAAGAAAATGTTAAGAAGATCTCTCCAACACAAAGAAAGAATGCATATGCAAGATATGCCCAAATTGCACACTAGATCACAAAGCTAACCGCCGGAGCAAGTAAATTGAAGCAAAGAAACTTATTCATGATACAAAATTTTCTTAACCTTCTAAAGAGAAGTCTTCCTGACATAGTATAAACTGAAATGAAGTTGTCTACCTATATTATACAAATCAAGAGAGCTACGAGAGGAAAAAACTGGGTGAACTTGAAGAAAGTGTCAGTATAAAATGTCTAAAGAGAACAACAAATGTTTTTATTGAAGTTCAATAAAGATGTTAGTTCTGACTTCTGATCTTTTGACTAAAACTAGAGACTAAAGAGCTCGGCAACAATATGCAACATACCCTCCAGGGACCCACCTTAATAGCAATTTCTAATAGCGAAAACTGATGGAAGTATCTATCTTGCATAGCATTTAAATTTGAACGAGTTTAAGGTTTGCTAAGCATCTCAATAAAGTGAAAAGCAAAGAAAGGATTCATATAGCCAACCCCAACTTACGATTGAGACATACTTTTCATTGTAGTGTTTGTAAAGTGCTCCATAGAAATTCGACCGGTACTTGTTACCTTCCACCAACACAGGTACCGGGTATCTATCCCACCAAGGTTAAACAATTGGGAAGAATCCGCCTAGTGTCTTTTGCCTCTGTTAGGCATTTGACTTGAGGCCATGGTTCTCCTCCCACTTCATTAACCACTAGGGCAATACCCTTAGATGCTTGATTTGACCTTATGGTATAGTTTCAACATCCAAGCTCTAAACTCTAGCATAGGATTCTTTGTCCACTGTTCTTTAGTTCTGACTTCCAACGCCAATTATAATAGAAAATTCAAGCATTATACAACAACATACTCAGTGTAACCTCACAAGTGGAGTCTGGGGAGGGTAGAGTGAACTCAGACCTTACCCCTACACCTTGGGAGGTAGAGAGGTTGTTTCCAATCCTCAGCTCAAGGAAACGCATACCAAAGCAGATTGAAAAAAATAACGGAAGTGAAAGAAAATTCAAGCACTATATACCCATGAAACCCTAATCAAGCATATCTGTCACCAACCATAAGCTCTAGGGCTTCCTTGAAATAATCTCAATTCATAAGCTGTCGAAGTTAAACAACCGGTAGATCCTAGACCAAAATGCTTAAGAGAATATAGCGCCTAAGTTAACTTCTCTGATAAGACAATTGTATCTTCAGAATGGAGTATCCAAATAAGCAATTTATATTGCACATTAATTGCTTCATGGAAAAAAAACATAGATATGAATGAATCAGAAAGCATTATTACCTCATTTAGCTGTGCGAGCTTCCCCTCCAACTTAGATGAGTTCATACTTAATTCTAACCTCTCCAACTCAGCTTCAAGCTCTGCTTCAATTTTACTCCTAGATTCTTCCTCCGTTTTCTGGCTTTGAAAGTCCTCGTCGTAATTTGTTAACGACTTATCCAACTTCCCTTTAGAGGAAGGTGCCTGTAAAGCTCCATTATTTGATGAATCATTATGTGCATCTTGCGACTGACAATCTTCAGTGGCGAGCTCTTTCACAGTTAATGACTCTTTCATTTCAAGTTCCTCGTGTAGATCTTGAACCAAATTCTCTGACTGCCTCAGCAACTCATTTAACTTCTCCATTTCCTTTCTATTTTTCCAAAAAGAAAATATCATACCCATAGATATTCCAAGACAGAAAAGAAGCACACGATGAGATGATCCTGATTCAAGACAAACATAAAAGCGTGAATTATAGAAGATGCTAGTATTTCTAGTTTAAAAAGAAAATTAGAAGTTAGTAAGCAATAGTATTCAGTTATTGTGCCATTAGCAGGAAAATCATGGACAGTAGAGAGTTTTCGAAGTCTTAGCATCCAAGTAGAGTCCAAAGAAAGAAACAGACATGACTCTGATTAAGGTAAAAAATGACTCTTCCTTACAAATTATTTTGTGTTCCATCAACTGTTGCAGGTAAAAGGATGGATCATTCATGAGGTCCATTATGTGAAAGTTTAGTTAACTACCATTTGCACAGTTGTGTACTAGAATAATATCTTGATGGACTATCTGGAGCTACATCCCGTACTGGTTTTAAATTCCTCCAAAGAATGTTCTTATTCCAGTGTTCAAAATATTGGAATATAATATGTATCTATTTCATTAAATTTTTACCAAGAAAACCATGAAAAATCGGACTCCAGACAGAAAAGAGTACCTTGTAAACTGCTGCGTCTCTTATTGTTCATTCCAATGGATTCTCTACATCTTCCTGAATGATCCTTCACCTTGTCTTTCCTCAGGAGCTCCATGGATCCAACACTAGGTAGTTGAGGGACTCCAAATATGGTACTCATTGGTGAAAAATCATCCTGCTTCTTATGATGTCCAGCACCACTTGGGATAATTAAAGAATTAGAATTAGCTCTGCTTATAATTTTGCTCCCATCAGTAACTACAAAAGGCCTCGCAGTTGGAGTCCATGATGAAGAGTTTGAACTGAAAATATAGTCTTCAACTTCGCCATGTTCCTTGTATAATTGAGCCATGAGACAGCTTTCCAGAGAATTCAGAGGCTTTATAAGATGCCCAATTTTTCTTCTACTCCTAAGGTTGTTCTTTCTCCTTGAAGTGCCATGAGAAAAGGCCAATTCAGCCGTTGTAGGGGAAAGCGATGAATCATATCCCAGTTCATTGATGTTGCCACATATGCTTCCACCCTGATCTCCTTGAAGTTCTTTATCACTCGGCAACCCAGAGGTCAAAGTGAATTTATCAGAATCACGTGACATCCCTACTCTTTCACCAGCTAAACTGCCGGTGCAAGCCACTTCTGGATCATGGGAAGCCAATCTTTCTGCAGCACATTCACCTACTTTCTTTCTCGGTGTCTCTACAGGGGAGTAAGCATTCTTATCCAGGACTTGATGCATATGCGTTAACGAGTCATTTCTTACAAGACTAGGACTCGCAGGAGATGATTCTAACAAATCATGCTGCCTTCTTAAGAGGTTCTTCCAATGCTGGGCTACATACCCAGCACCAGCAGCTGCAGCCACAACCCAAATATCCATGTTCACTGCAATCCTCAAAGCAGATATACTAACCTAGTTCTATAACCGAAATCTCCCTGTTAGAATCATCTCAGGTAAAAACTACTCCAATGCGAAAACAAGATAAGTGCCAGAGAAATCACAATGAACAGGAAGTTAACACTAAACCTCTTTGCTTTGATTCAAAAGGGTATGAAAGAAAACAAGGATTGCCTCAATTTCTCCAAGTGAAACAAAGACAAACTTATCTAGGTTCTCTAGGAAGGGAAAAAGTTCTGTTCTTGAGAAGCTATAGCAAGAACCTAATGCCAACAAGAAAGAAAGAGCAAAATATCACCAAATGAGGTAAGATTACTCCTCAATCAATCAATCAATGTCCTAAAATTTCTATTTTCTCAATCTTTCTGAAGAATGATAAGAAGGACAATATCCAGAAACACCATATACGACTTCCCAAACCTATAAAACCTTAAGAACAATCAGAAGCCATGTTCAATAACGACGAGTAACAACCTCAATCCCTGAAAACAACATAAGGAAAAACGCCCTTTCTGCAGCGCACGACGCATCAAGAAAAGGAATCAATTTGTCCCACAATTAAAATAACATAAGAATCTAAAGACAACCCATTTGAAAGGCGCTGCTGAAGTGCAAAACCCACCAACCAATTGCACCAGAAAATTTCACCGAACTCAGCCACCACTATAAAGTAAAGGACTGTAAGGTGATGAAAAAACAATAAATATGAAAAAAAAAAATCTTGAAAATGATTTGGGGGTGTTCAAGATAGAGAAAAGCTCACTCTTTTTCAGAGGTTGGTGAGAAAAGGGTCACACAAGATTGAAGCAGGTGCTGGGGCATTTGTTGTAGATTTGGGTCCTCCTCTCATTTTGCCCCATTATCTACACAGAAAGGCTCAGGTTTTTACAGTATAGAAATTCTCCAATTGGACAAAACAATATGGTTTTTTCATTAGACTTTTACACCCAAATGAAAGATGGATGATAATTAATTTTACATGCCAATTTTTTTCTTGTTGCCTTTTTCTTTATTGTTAAATAAAAGATTATAAGTCGCGAGATCTATATAATAAGGGGTATCAAATTATTGATTAAGTAATAAATTTTGAGATTTGTCATTAAATTTTACGGGGTTAGACTAGATCGTTTGGATTTTTTGGTCAACGAAATGCAATTAACATATCAGAAATTTTGATATTTCATTAAATTTTACGAGATTAGATTAGACTGCTTCGATTTTTGGTCTATAAAAAATGGTCAACGAGTCAGAAATTGGAGATTTGATTAAATTTTATGAGGTTAGATTAGACCGCTTTGATTTTTTTAGTTTATGAAAGACAGTCAACACATCATATCCTTTTTAGTATAGATAGATTTTTCTTTTAGAATCAATTAATTCCAAGTTAGAAAATTTGTATCTTTCATTATTTGGTTCGTATTTTCACCATGCATGTGTATGCATGAATTTTACTACGAGCTTATCCAAAGTTTAACAATTCAAATTCTTTTATTTTTTTCGATAATGAAGATTTACCCTGAGAATAATAATAATTCATAAGGAGAGAAAAAAATAATAAAAAATTTCAACCATGTCAATTTTTGAAGAATGAAAAAAAATTGTTCAAACTCTTTAAAATGGAACTAAATGCAACGTCACATTCTTGTAATTGTCAATTCGAAAGACCAAGTCTATATTTTCATTTAATATTTATTTTTCAATTCTTTAAAATTCATATCATATAATATAAACCTAAAACTTATAATAAATAAGTATTTGAAGGTGATCATGAGAACCGTGTGATTGGAATACTTTTATGTCATGTGTATTTCAAAAAAGCTAACGGCTAGCTTTTGTTTATTTGTATTTTTTATTTTTGTTGACTTAGTTGGAGCCATGGTCTTCATTGGACCCCGCATGTGGAAAATTTACGTGAATAAATAAATATATACTAGTTAATCAGCTAACATAGCTATAGTTTGAATTAGATACAGCTCGCACCAAATATTTTGCTTGTAATTACAGTTTGAGTTTTGTATAATTCGCGTGATTTATACAAAACGTTTTGCGCGATTACACAAAATTTGTCCGCAAATAGAGAAATATACAAACACTATGAATTAGCAAATTATACGAACGTTCTGCATGAATAGCAAAATAAACAAACGTCATACAAAAACTGCGTAGTAAATTATACAAATATTGCACGAATTATACAAACTACTATAACTATAATTACGAAATATAATTACTCAAACTATAACTACAAATCATGATTAAACTTTGTATATTTGCCGTTTATAAAACTTGCTCAATTAAATAGGGTCCTTGAACCATTTAAAAGAATATGATCCACATGCAGCACTAGTAGTTATCATGAGAACTAACTTTATCTTAAAGGGAAATAATGAGAGAGCAACAAGTAACCCACAGCCACTACTGAATTTGATGATAATCATATTTGGGCATTTTTATTTTACTTTTTGATAATACGAAACTCATAAGTATTCTTCTGATAGCCCTTAAATAAGGTAAATTCATTACAGGATAACAACCTGCAAATCACACAAAATATAAATCGTACTAAATCAGTCTTGTATCAGAAACCACATGCAAATAATATCAAATCCTAGACCCCAGGTTGATCAACCCAACCGTCACCGCAAGATCTCGCAAAATCCTATAAAGGTGAAGTTAAAAAGACATGTGGTCACGTTGTGGGGATTAGCTAGTAACTAGGCAACTACTCCCTCATGGGTTGTAACGAACCTAGCAGGACAAAGGGACCATTAGCATTCACCTCTTTTTGCTAATCGACAAAGAGTCAGTAAAGATGATTCCAATCTTGCATCAAAAATAATGTTGTACCACAGGAACAAGAACAAGAATTGACAACATGATTATTTTGAGAGATAAAATATCAATGGTTGTGTTTCCCCCACCTCCCTCTTGATTGAATTCGACTCTTTCCTGTGCTGAGAGATCATTGGAATACAGAGATGGTGTTTTAGACACAAATATTATGTCCAATCACCAAGGGAGACCAAAGTAACTCACAAATTAAAGTTCTATATAATCTTGTAGAGTAGTTTCTTTAGGGAAGGAAACTTATGCGGCCGGCTTTGAGAATTTGACAAAGTAAACAATCTTCACTACAAGGAGATCATCTGCTCCAGTGCTAAATTAGCACATAACTTATTTTCAAATTTCAACAAGTTGCCATAAGAAAATAGAAACTCATATTCGAATTATTTCCATAGAAACAAACAACAACAACATACCCAGTAAAATCCCACAAGTGGGGTCTGGGGAGTGTAGAATGTACGCAGACCTTACCACTACCATAAAAGTAGAGAGGCTGTTTCCT
>JAPFFP010000070.1:23096537-23107446 GCA_026153255.1 Solanum medicagineum
TGTAAAACTTGCCTTTGAGTTTAGGTGGTATCTTCTTGTCACACAATACTCCAGAGGCAAGCCTCCATTTAGTCCATAGAAAGACCTCTGAAAACAATGAAATGATCCATGCTTTTTGGGGGAAAACATATCGACAGTACTCGAAGCCTTATTTGGGTCCATATCCCTTTCTCAGTGGGTAACCCCTTCAAACAGGGATGTGCTTAGTCATGATTAGGGATATGAAAGCCAGAAAACACATTTACCTAGTTGACAATGTGTAGCAGAAAAGATAACATAACATAGTTATCTACAGCAGAAACCTCCAGTTCCTTTCTCAAAGATATTTGGAGCAATAAGATTGTTGTACGGTCTGTTTTGATAAAAACAATGGCAAGAGCTCCTCTTCACTGCTGTTAAGCTGAAAATGAAACCTAAACTAAATTGATGCACTTGTATTTTCAACAGCAATTGAGCATTAATACTTCACACATTTACAAAATCTTGAACAATGGAATACAAAATATTCCCCAGGGTAAATTCCAAGGGCAGCATTTGAGATGAGAAATTTAGGGTACAGACTCCATCCATCTTGGATGAATAGCACCGACTTAAGCTTCTTTCAGAAGATAACAATCACCTAATGCACTTTCATTCTGACAAAAATACCTTTGCAAGTGCACCAATATAAACTATACATATGTTTATATCATTGAACTGCCATGGTTGAAAATGCTCCATAGCCAATATTTTAGGCTGATGGAACCAGATTAGCTTTAGAAACATTCAATAAGGTCCATACAGTGGATATCTCACATAGGGAAGAAACTTGACGGAAGTGCCTACATTTCAACTTGCAAGCCAAAAACATGCCGATAGAGGCAAAGAGATTTTCAAGAAAATTCTCTTGAACAAGTTATGGCCATTCAGGCCTGGTACAAAGAACGAAAGGAAACAGATCAAATGGCATTTGTGACTATCTTGCAACAGCGAAACCATTTTTTCCCCAGAAATAAAGTTAACCAGGAATTATTAATAAATCAAAACTGATATTTGATCAACACAGAGTGCTAAGAACGCCTACACATCTTTTTATTGTCTCAGTCAAATGAAAGCAGTAGCATGTCCAATTAACCCGCCAGTGCTGATGCTCCTGATATAATCTCTATCAGTTCTGTGGTGATAGATGCTTGACGGGTTCTGTTTCACAAAAATATTAGAGGAAGACTTGATTAGAATGACAGACAATGAAGAACTTATCAACTTTCTATATTATAAGGTTATCCTTATAATTATACAGTCATGTGTATAAAACAAAGTATGCATGTATGAGAGCTTGGTAGCACAAATGCATGTGTGATAGAGACAAGGTGAAAAGTAAGACCTGTTGTAAGTAAGAGTAAGACGATCAAGCATTTCACCAGCATTTCTGCTGGAACTATCCATAGCAGACATTCTTGCTCCTTGTTCACTGGTAGCGTTCTCTAGAACTGCATTGAACATAACCTGGAAAAGACATCAGCATTTACTCGATTTTAGAACACACCAATATTATATTAATTGCCTTGAGAAATCATTTTATTAGCAGTCAATATATCTATCTAAAATACGGTCAAGACTAATTTCATTCTCCCACTACCAAATCAGTACTATTACGATGCCGTGAAGATCCAATAATAAGCTTATTAAGGCAAAACTTACACATGAAAACTGAAATTCAGTTAGGTTCTGAAGAACTTCAGCCTTTGTCTCAGCACCTTCAACTTCATATGAATCCAAATCTCCAAGCTTTCCAGATTCAGCCTCCCTCTCCACAACCTACATTAAACCACAAAAAGACTTGTATCAAGAAACAGACTCACAATAGAAATAAACATAGTGAACAACAAGAGTTTTCAGTTTAGGCACCTCTGGTGATAGTACAGTGGACACTGTTGGCAAAAATGAGACAACTGACTGGAATTTATTATAAACAATCCTCAGAGCATCAAATTCGACATTCTTCAAGATGTCATCTGCAATCACAGAAACCTTCAAGAGAAATGGCATAAATCAGCACAAGGAAAAGGTTTGGGAAATCAATCTAAATAGCTGTTGCTATATTCTCTCAGTGCAAAAAGTGTTGCAATTCATTTAATTCACAAAAATTTGAAGTTGCAACAATGCAATCAAACTGTTCACTATAGTCTAAACACATGTTTTGAAGAAAAAGTAAATTCATTTTTACAAAAGTAAAACTAACAAGAATGTAAATATGCCAAAGTTGACATTCTGAAAAACAAAAACAAGGGCAAGTGAGACATAGCTTCCAAATATCTACTACTGTTTTTGTTTTTAAAAAAAATGCAACACATAAATTATATCACAGATTCATGTACAGATCAAACCAAAGAAAACACGTGCAAGTATATCACATGTACTCAGCTAATGATCTGGTTAAATTAAGGTGCGTCCAAATACCCTTAAACAAAGGTGCGTGCAAGTATCGGATACAGGTACATGCAATGTTTGTGTGCAAGCATCCCGTAAATGTAGATTCAGTCCTTCTTAATTATAATACGAGTACGTCCAGTCTCTTGCTAATTTGCCAGTATTGGGCACTGTACGAAGTATTTCAAATACAGGGAGTATCGTTCAGGTTTTTAATATCATGCACAAAGTACCAGCTACAAGGGTATGCTAAGGCAAACAAAAAATACATGTACAGAGAGGGAGCTTCCAGCTGCACCCTCTTCAGCAAATAGTTGGCAACAAATAAAGAAAACAAATAGTGGTTTTGCTTCACACAGTGTTGTAATAAGGGAAATGCGAAGCGTCATACTTGTGTGTAGTTGAGAGGATTTTTCTGCAACTCAGTCATGATCAGTTCAATGTCCTTTTTCGAATCTCGCACCAGCTGAGCCTTTGCCTTTTCCCCCAAGATAACATACTTATTTTCCTTTTCAGGACCTAGCAATTAGAAATAAAAGCAATAATAAACCAGTCCCTCAAGAATGGATAAACTCAATATTAAACACTCTTGCATTTTACCAGAATTCAACTTATGCATAGCCCTGCTTATCTTGACAGATGTAGAATTGATTCCACCACAAAGACCTTTGTCTGCAGAAATGGTAACAATAACATTCTTCTTGACATCAACACCTGAAGCAAACATTAGACGTGTTACCAGCCAAAGATTGAAATCTTGTTGACTGTTTAATGTTGACAGCATCCAATTACAAATTCTGATGTCACTAAAGGTATTTCAGAAAGTCTCATCAACGATACACATTTCCACAAGATGATTATTTAGTTGTGCATCAAATACATAGAACAGTGGCATTGGACTGCAAATCAACATGAAGAGAGAGACAGATAATTTCATTTTATCCGTTTTCCAACATTTATGAAGTATCGCAACTCAAAATATTAAGGGAATAGACATTCTCATAAGGTGATTCATCCCTAACCTTCCACCACTTTATCGCACAAACTGATTCAAGAATTTGGTTAGACCAGACAATCTCATGAACTTACTAGGAGTGTCACCAAGAAGTGCAGTAAATGGCTGCCATAGGCCACGTGAATTTTCAGCTCTAGTTTGAATAGCTCTAAGCTTTGAAGCAGCAACCATCTTCATAGCCTTTGTAATCTTCTGGATATTTTTAACACTCTTCATCCGGTTTCTGACTGCCCAAGGGAACGCTCAATGTGAACACTTAATGTAACAACAACAAAATTGATAGAGAAGTTCACGAGAACATAGGAGTGACAAAGGAAAGTGGGGTGCATCAAATTATTACAGTTAACTCTTACCAACTTGAGTTGAAATACATCGAACTCCTAACAAGACTGGTTCCCTGCATATAAATGTAAGTCATAAAAAAAGGCAGAAACGTTACAAAACAGAACATGACTTTTTTGAAAAACAGGACAGGCTAATGGATAATAATATAATATTATAAGCCAAGGTGCTGTGCATGAGTCTTGTATAAATGCAGATAGGGAGATCATCAATCTCCTGTTGAACAAAAAGGCCCATAGAACAAACTTCATGTCAGTGCATAAACACCCGTAATCCATCCAAAAGAAGTCACAATTAATAGATATTATTTGAACTTCATCCATTTCTACAATTATTCTCAATACAACTTCTGTTCCCAAAAACTCTTTATATTTTGCACTTCTTCCAAGTTTCAAAATCACTACCCAATCTCAGATCATGTCAATTACAAGTCTATATAAGGTCAAAATTTAGGTAACCTCTTTCTTTTTGCTCAAATAACTAATATGTTCTAAAATCTGGAAAAAAAAATGTATCCAATTGTAACAAATATAAAATTGTTTCACCAACAAATCTTGATCCAGTGAACTTCATAGAGCTTTTGAGACGTAAACCATCATTTTTTAGTATTTTGAGGTGCAGGCCACTTTGGAAAGAGAAGGAGAAGCAAATCTGTGTTTTTCCTGATTATAGATTGAATAAAAAGCAACCAAGCTACCAAGCTACCTCCTTTGACTAAAGAGGAAAAGGGAAATTCACCCTTGTCAAGGTAACGAAGACGAACTGTGCCAATTACTCAAACCAAATTACTTCACCAACTGAATAATAAACCTCATAGACATCGAACACAAAATTTAAACATTGTTATCCAAAACTCAAGAGGTGATTTCAGCCCTAAATTGCTAGCTGAGGCTTCATCATTGATAAATGTGCTCTTGGACAAACCATAGCAATTTCCATCTAAGGTGGCCTTTCAGTTGAAGAGATAGAATGGCAACATGGGGAACCAAGGTTCGAATTCTGCCAGATGTGAAACTTAATGAATCCTTCCCATCTGCCTAAGCCTTAATTGGTAAAAGTGCGCACAAACTAGTCATAGTATCATCTGTAGGAATCATTAGTATCCATCCTACCTCTAATCGGAATAAATTCAGAAGAAAAACAGCACAGCCAAACTGACATAACGAGATAACAACCAAAAGCAATGGGAGCCATTACGGATTTCGATGCATACAACAAAAATAAACATGTAAAAAGTGTGGAGTTGGAGGAAAACTAACTCGGAAGGAATGAGAGAAGAACGAATAACATTGGCAGGATTGGGAGCAATCAGAGGCGTAGCGAAACGCCTTCCCTCACGCCTCAATGCAGCCATCGCCATTTTTGATCCGATTCGATCTGATCGGTATCTTCCTCCTCTTCGCAGATCCACCAATTTACAGAGCTAGGGTTTACAGTCGCTTGAAATGTCAGCTGAGACACACAATAAAGGTCCGAGTCGCTGGGTGAGTGCACAGTTTTACCCCCGACAATGTTTTAAAGCTGATATGGTACGACGTCGTTACGATTTCCCGCTGAAGGAATGGGTCAAATTATCGAATTACCTGCCCAATTGCTCAATCCGAAATTTAAGAAAAAAATTATTTACTCAATATTTGGGATCATGGATTAAAAAAGTTATTTATGCCATAAAACCTAGTCATTATAAGTAAAATGAAAACTTTTAATTGGGTTACTTTCCAATTTACAAATTTATTATTTTTTAGACTTACTACTTTAGTGTGCGATTTTGCACGTATGTGCTATTTGATTGTCTATATTATCATTTAGGATTAATGTATTCACTACTATTATCATCATTTAAGATTAATGTATTCACTATTATTATCAAGAACAGAGTCAGACTAAGAGAGAAAATATAACATGACTAATAATTATATTCTACCTAGTGAAACTAGCTGGAGAAGACTATTTTTAGGCAAAAGTATACCCCATAGTCGAACAGATATACTTATATTTTGAGTTGAGCTACATATATTAAATCTATCAAAAAAAGAGAGAAAATAGGTGATCATTTTATTTAACAATAAGACGTCGAAAATGATAATTTTACCGTTGAGAATTAAACAATACATACATTTGAAACAAAAATTAGCGAGTCTTATGACTAGTTTCACACATTTTAAATTCTTGGTGAGAGTTCTATAATCTTAAGTTTTTTTCAGAGATGGAGCTAATCAAATGATTGTAATTAACAGAAATAATTTATTAAAAATATAGAAAGTATATATTATTATACAATGTATATTATTTATATATAAAATATACACTAAATAGATATTATAATATAAAAATACAGATGACTATCCATGTCCATATGACTTGGTTTTTTTTTTATGGATTGTGAATCATCAAAAACTGAGAACTGCCACTTCCCAATAAGGAGAAAAAGTAAGATTAATAAATGCTAAATAAAAATAATAAGAAACATTTTGTTAAAAAAATAAAAGGGGTCATTAATTGCCAATTTGTAGTATAAGATATTAAGATGTACCCTTTTTTTTTTTTTTGACCTTTAGCCCATATATTTGAAAATTTGACACAGCACAACAGATTATTTCTAATTGAAATTTGGCTGAAAGTCGTAAGTCATTGCGGTAATTAACTTACTAGCGATTGAGAGTAATCATGCAATATGTAAACACTTTTGGAATATTTATCGCAAAATTAATGACGATTTAAAATTCTAAATAATGTCATAATTTGTGTAATTATTTTTATTTTTTCTACTTCAGAAAATTTTTAAACTACGATGAAAATAAAAGTGCTCATTTTAAGCAAAGTTAAAAGAGTTTTCCTTTTTGTGTATCCATGCTTCTTGTCCGGATGAGCAAGTCATGCAACAACAAGTGACGAATTTTATGCGTCTTCACAAATTTAAGTCATGATTTTCATTTGTTAGATTAAAACAACTGCAATTAATTACTGTTATTTTGCATAATACAACCTTTATAATTGTTGCACTATATTCTTGTTTTATTACATCCTATTATTCCAAAATTTCATAACACAACATGATAAAAATCTATACATTGTAGAATCAATGTACGAGAAAAGCAAAATGTTCATCATCTCAACAACAAAAGGCTAGCTAAAATTATAATCAACTCTAAGTACAGTTAATTTTGTACCTTCGTGTGCATATCTTTTTGCAGAGTCATAAATTCGATCCATGCAAATAAAAAAGGTGTCATATAAACATCAATCAATTATAAGACCTGAACAAATTATATTCATCACAAAGAAAAATTTTATGTTAGGTTGAAAAAAATTATTTGAAGACAAATAATTAATTTAGTATGAATGCTATAAAAAATATATATGTTTAATACAAGTCATTTGCAATAGTCATCCTACAAAAATATAGGGTGCGATTTAATTGATCTTCTATAAACTAGTACTACTAAATATAATAAACTGAAAAATAAGAAAATTTACAATGTCAAGAAATGAGTGATTACTTCCTAAAATATTATCAAATGTGAAATAAAGATGAAACCTAAGTTGTTAGATTACAGAAAAAGAAGAAAATAAGTACCAATTTAATCTCAAAGTGAAAGAATCGAATTATCAAAGTATAATAGAAATTTTACGTCTTAAGTTGATTTCGACTTCTGAATTTTAGTAGTAGATCCTAATATAGAAAAACTTGATAATATATCTTCGCATACAAAAAATGTCTTCCAGTCTCAGTTTTAATTACCGAATAGTGATATTTTCTATAATGAATTTTGTAGTTCTTGATGAATCGAATAATTCAAAAATCGTATTCATATGGAGCTCCACCATTAAAATTAAAGCAAGCCGCAAAACTTGATTTATTGGTTTGATAAAATACATTCCTCCAATTAGCAAACTATTGGAAGACAAGTATTTTCATTAATACACTCATTGAGTGCATCATGAAAAAATTAAGTATTTTTGTAACTTTCAAAATAAAACAGCATTATAAATCTACTTTGAGAATACTATGAATTCACTGCAAAAAAATAAAAGATATAATCAAATCAATTAAAAAATCAAAAATCTAAAAATAAAATACACACCTTAGAGTTTGATCGCATTGTAATTAAAAAAGTTAGAAAATAATCCAACTCATTCATCGTTTGTTGCAGGCTATATTTTAGAAGGTACATATCAATCGTATTTTTTAAGAGTCATTTGAGTTCCAAAACATGTTTCAATTAAGCTTGTGTTTTAGTATAATAAAAAAAAGTTTTGATTTTTAGAAAATGTTTCAAAAGAAAGCATATTAAATATTAAAAATCAATAATACAGTAAAAGAATTTATTTCAATGGAATAAATATAAATAAAAAATGTTCAAACATAAATATGTTTTGGCTTTATCATCCTTCCCATCCTGTTCAATATTATTGCCATGAATAGTTTTAGCTTTATGTATGCTGTTTAGAGTTTTTGCAACTTGGCTAATTAATTCACAAAATAATAGAAATAATAAATAATTGATACAACCAAAAAAATTTCAAATAAGAATTTTAAATTAAAATAAAAATAACACACAAGTATATATTTTGAAATTTATTTCAACTCGAATTAATGTACGTAGATCTTTGGTGATTATATTTCCAAAAAATCAAAATGTCCCAACTAATCGAAAAAGTTATAACATTTTAAAAAGTTACAAACCTTTCGAAAGCTAATGTGAAAAAGGTATTTGCTTTTAATATAATTTAGTATAATATAATAAATTGGATATTTTAAGAAGATGGAGAAGAATATAAAATTAAAAAATACGTAATTTAAAAATGTAATAAAACCCTTTATTTATAGGCAACAAAGGATAGTATGAAAATGTGCAAAAAGTGTTTGAATATAATATAATATAATCATGTAATGTAATGTATAGAGTTATCAATATGGTTCGACTCATCCCATTCGGGCTAAGCCTATATAAATTTTGAAATTTGACGGGTCAGGCGGGATTGTGAGCCAAAAAAGAGCTCATTAGTCCATTAGTACGTGGATTGCGGGCCTTGGCAGGTCAGGGCACATTTTTACTTGTACATTTTTTTTATAAATTTTTAAATCATATTATAATTTAAAATATAACAATAGTACAATATTGCATGATATATATGTTACTATTATACATTATAAAAATATAATTTGTATTTAAGTCGTAATATTTAAGACTTTTAAATGAAATTTGAGTTTGGACATGTGCAGAGAAGAAATGTTGATGCTCCTGCCAGGAGGTGCAAGAGGATAGATTTAGGGGTTACACGGAAGGTAGAGGTAGACTAAAAAAATATTAAGGGAAAGTGATTAGACAAGATATGATGCAACTTCATATCACCGCGGACATGATCTTAGATAGGAAGGAGTGAAGGTCGCGTATAAGGGTAGAAGGTTAGAAAGCTTGTAGGGGTAGGATGATGTCGGGCCTTGGGTTATAGTAGATTAGTAGTCTTATTGTAATATATTGTGTTACTATTGTCAGTCATTTATTTTGTTACTTTATTCTCTTTGTATATTTTCATTTGTTCTCCATCTTAGTCATTTCATGCCTAGTATTTTCTATTTTTGGGGATGATTTATTGAGATGAGATTCTTTCAAAAATAATTTCTCTACTTTTATGAGATAGTGATAAAATCTATGTATATTTCTTATTATCCCTATACTGCTCCATTAATTCCTTAAAAGATGGATGGCTTGTGTAGTTGATTGTCCTCGCAGGAATCCAATTGATTCACAAAGATAGTGCACCCCTCATTCTCATAATCTCATCTCAAATATTCTCTTTAAATTTTTCACAATGTGGCTTTGTAGCTTAATTTCTTTAAAATTATTGCAATTTTATATATTATCCGTATTTTTGTACAATAAAATTATTATACTTTATATTCACTTCTCTAGCATTCTAATCATCGTAAAACTGTCAATAAATAACTCAATTAGTCATTTTAAATCTACTTCACTTGCATTCTTTAAATTTTATCAGAATCTCATTTGAAACAACTGCTATTTCCTCAGCCTCTAAATTGCCTCCTCAACTTTGTAGACATTAGGCATCAACCATATTTAAAATTTATACTTCCATCATAATATCCATGTTTCTCTCCTCATAGCTTATGAAAATATGTTCATCATCTTTGTCTAATGTGTCTCTTCTATCAATATCTCTCCATTCTTGTTCTTTCACTTTATTTAAGTCATGAGTTCTTGCCTCTCTTGCCTTGACGAGTTTTACCTTTTGCATTATTTGTATAGACTTTATGTATTATTACTTATTCGCAATTTACAGGCAAAGGTTAGGTTGAGGTGAAATAGTAAGTACTCTTTCATTTTTAATCAAGATTTTGTGTTAAGTCCCTTTGGGTATGGAGTCGCCATTGTTAGGAGCATTTTACCGCCCAATATGAAACATTTTGATGCGAATTCAAATTTAACCCAACTCCTATATAAGTATTGGACACCAAATGAAAAATTAAAAAAAATACTTGTAATATGAGTATACTGACCGAAAAATGATTCTTCACGCACCCCTTCACTATTTGTATTATGAATTCCACCCTGACATTACATTTTATTTTCTTGGAATATTTGATTTGAAGCAAAATTAAGAAACGTTGTCAATAATTTATACATATTAATTCTTTCTGTAGAACATTAGCAAATAATTGTTATAAAAATAAAGTAAATGAAATGGAATAACTGAGGAGTTTTGTTATTTTACAGGTATATGCTAGTACTTACGCGGTATAGGATTAAATAATGTTTGTTTGTTATTTGGGATTCAATAATGATACACGGTATAGGATTAAATAATGTTTGTTTGGTATTTGGGATTCAATAATGAGTTCAGGATATCCAATGCATCCAAATATATGATATGTATTTACATTATAGTTTGAAAAAATTACAATTTATAGTTATAATTAAGATTTTATTATTATTTTCTCTCTCATCTCTTCCTCTCTCTCGCCTCTTTCCTCTTTCTCTTGTAATTTATTGCAGACATACATTACCAGCTATATATATATATATATATATATATATATATATATATATATATAATTATTTTACGTATACACATATTTAATGTGATAGATATAGATAGACAATTCGGCTCTCTTCACTC
>JAPFFP010000070.1:23113294-23137566 GCA_026153255.1 Solanum medicagineum
TGGTTTTCTCTCAAATCAATTGAGTTTTGAATCGATTTTCGATTTTCAAACTATTTTTCATTTTCTTTTAAAAGTCGGTCATTTTTCGGCGTAACAATGGAGAATTTTGAAATACAAATAGAGGAGTGCAATTACGATTTTTTAGTAGAATAATTTATAATTTATTATGATAAGATAATTTAAATTATTTTCATAATACGAAACTCCAGTAATTAATTCTATTGTCTCTACAATACCCATATTTAATTAGAAATCAGGATCCTATTCCTAAGAAAAAACGAAAATAAATATTTTTAGTTCTAAATTTGAATGGGAAAAAAAAATTCTCTATAAATAGGGATTCTTCTAATCTAAAAAAAAAGGATGACAGGTTTTTTATACCATGCATACCCTCACAAGAAAAATAAAAAGGAATTGATTATCTTACATTTTGAAATATGTCATGACATCTTTGAGACTATCAAAATATATTGTTAAGATTGAAATTTAAGAAATATCATTCTGTTTAAGTCCTATGAAAGCAGCATATGAAGTGCTAATTGATACTTGGATCAATTTAAATATCTTTTTTCTTAAATTATAGAATCAATATAATTGAAATTTTTTCTTTTTAGGTATAATTTATGTGATGATCTTTGCTTCTGCTTTTATTAGTATAAGTTGCGTTATTAAATTTGCTCTTTAAGTACTCTGCTAGTTTTGCTTGATTTAAAATATTTAGATTTTAGAGTATGTTTTAAACTTTCATCTATTATGAATTTCATCTCGAGACATAATACTATGTTATCTTTACATAACATATATTACAATACCTCTTCTTAAATTGTCATATCAATTTATTTATTATTAAAATAAATAAAAATAAATTAAAAATTAATATTTGATGTAATCCCAATTATAATTTAAAAGTATTATGAGTTACTCTAATCATTGTTAATTACGCAAGTTTTGATTTCATCATACACATTCATAATCCTAAAGTAAGTTAGAAGTATATAACATAGTCATATGTGCTTTATCACATGTTTTAGATTTAAGAATTATTAAGTAAAAACTTGTCTCTTATTCGATAAAAATTGAATAAGAGGCCAACCTTCTTTTTTTTCCCATCAACCTTCTATACGGTCGCCAAACAGCCCTTAAGCGACCAACCTTCTTTTTCTTCCCATTGAAAAACCCTAATAAGCCCCCTTTGCGCCAACCAAACAGGAGGAAAGAAACCGACTATTCTTTCTTTCCCGGCGATAATGGCGTCGTCGTCGGAGAAAAGATGCCTGTACGAGGTTCTCGGCGTGAGCCGTGACTGCACCGCCGATGAGATCAGGTCCGCTTACAGGAAGCTCGCGCTGCAACGTCACCCTGACAAGCTGGTCCGATCCGGCGTGCCGGAATCCGAAGCTACAGCTTCGTTTCAGGAGCTTGTGAACGCCTACGAGGTTCTATCGGACGCGCGGGAGCGCGCTTGGTACGACTCACACCGCTCTCAGATACTCTTCTCCAATTCCGGTCCAACGAATTCGTCTAATTCTGGTTCTGTCCCTGACCTGTTCTCCTTCTTTTCAAATTCAGTGTATTCTGGATATTCCGATAAAGGGAAGGGTTTTTACAAGGTGTATGGTGATCTCTTCGAGAAAATCTACCAAAACGATTTGAATTTCGCGAGGAAGTTAGGTACAGATTTTCCGAAAGAAGCTCCTCTCATGGGAAATTTGGAGAGTCCTTATGCTCAGGTGACAGCATTCTATAACTATTGGTTAGGATTCGCTACTGCGATGGACTTTTGTTGGGTAGATCAGTATGACGTGATGGCGGGACCTAATAGAAAGTCCAGGCGGGTGATGGAGGAAGAGAACAAGAAGCTGAGGAAAAAGGCACGGAGAGAATACAATGAGACTGTTAGAGGATTGGCAGAATTTGTGAAAAAGAGAGATAAGAGAGTGATTGACATGCAGATGAAAAGGAATGAGGAAATGGAGAAGAAAAAGGAGGAGGAACGTAAGAGAAGGAAGGAGCTCGAGAGAGAGAAGGCCGAGAGAGCAAGAAATTACGTAGAGCCTGAGTGGGCGAAAGCAGAGGAGTTAGAAGATGATGGAATTGAGGAGGAATCGGATGAGGAGGAGAAAAGGAAGGCAGATGAGAAGGAATTGTACTGTGTAGTGTGTTCGAAGAAGTTCAAGAGCGAGAAACAATGGAAAAATCACGAGCAATCCAAGAAGCATAAGGAGAAGGTGGCAGCTTTGAGAGAAGCTTTTGATGAGGAAGATGATGAATATGCTGGGGCGATGGAGGATGAGATAAGTGAGGAGCAAAAGGTAGCTGATGCTGATAGAACAACTGATTTATCTGCTGATGATGGGGTAGATGAGTTAGCAGAGCATTTAGAAGGTAGTACACTAATTCAAGAAGAAGACGAGCCTGACGATGATGAGGTTCAGAGCTGCGAGGAAGATGAGACCAGTAATTATCAAAATGCCAGTGATTTAAAGGGAGTGGCTGATGAACTTGGATTAGATGACGATGAAGCTAGTGTACTTGAAGCCATGATATCTGGCCGCAAAGGTAGGAAGAATGCAGGTCCAGGTGGCAGGCGTCAAACTTCAGCAAAGAATGAAACTGGTAATGATGAAATGGACTTCATGGAATATAATAATCTTAGAAGTACCAGGAGAAATAGGGGTGGCAGGAGACAAAGAAACAGGAAACCACAGGAAGAAGAAGAAGTAGAAGAAGAAGAAACAGCAGCAGCAGCAGCAGCCGGAGGAGGAGATGTAGGATCTTATGTGACTGAAGTTAGTACTGGCGACAGCGTAAAGAATGCAAATAATGATAGCTCAGCTTGCCAGAGGCTGTCATCCCAGTCTCCAGTAGAAACTGCAAATGATCACAAAGGAGGAGATGATGTTTCAGGAAATAGTGAAAAAGTGCCAAGTCAAGGTACAAACAAGAAAACTACCACAAAAAAGGACAAAAATAACAAATCAAAAGATACAACCAAAGATGTTTCCAAAGGAAGGAAACAAAAGGTACTCCAATATTCCTCTGTTGGACATAATCCTGTCTAGTTTGATATCAATCTCTTGGTGATTTTCTCTTTTTCCTCTCCTGACTCTTCTATGATTTTTGAGAATTTACAACATCTCTGCAGCTATCTACTCTTGGGGAGGACAAAGAACCTTATATTAGTTGTCTTATGATTCTTTCTGAATGAAACCTTGGAATTATGTGTTGTAACACTATTTCATTTGAATTCAGGCAAAATCGAAATCTTCTAGCAACTCTTGCGAGACATGTGGGGAGGAATTCGATTCAAGGTCTGTGATGCGGGCTCAGTCATGAATCTTTATGTTGATTAATGAGCTTTTTTTCTCTTCTTTTCCATATCTAATCTGCTTCTCCCACCATACCACAGGAATCAATTACACAAGCATCTAGGATCAACAGGGCATGCTAAACTAAAATCGCGGTGATGTTACAAACTCCTCATTAACTGCAATTCAAGGCGATTGCTGTGGATGGTTGGGCGGATTATTTGTTCCTAATTCTTTATGGTTTATACATTATTGTGTACAATTAGTATCATTGTTTGATGCTATTATTCAAATGAGTTGAAAAAATGCAAAGAATTTTACACCTTTACAACAGATGATACTTTACCGATGGGTCAAATTACTTGGGCTCAAAATCTTTCCCTTTTCCTTCAATTCAACTGTATGCAAATTCTTGAATAATAGACGAGAATTAATATTTCACAGGATCACTATGCTATGGTTAAATTTAAATCATTAGTAATTTCTCTGTGAATTGAAAGTATTAACTCCGATGACACTAAATACCAAAAACTGTCGTATTTGCAAATTTCTATGATCGAAAGAACCATTTTAAATAATGAATATTATTCAGATTTTGAGACGAAAGAATTCCTTTGCTGTCAAAATATCCAATATTTCGAAAAAATTTCACTGATTACCCATAATCAGGAATAGAATAATTGAGGAAGGTAATCAGGAATAGAATAATTGAGGAAAAGATATTAGGATGATAAAAGAAAAATGACTGGCAAAGGATCAGCTACTAACTGGCAACTTCAACGGACATGGTCACGGTTATCGTTTATAAGTTTTGTGGGCAAAATACATCGCTGCTAAGCCAATAATGAAAGCAGGATCCAGTAACTTGCCCACGCAAAAATCTACATTGATCGAATAAGTCATACACCCTGATCAAGTGGGAAGAAGTTGGTTCCTCGAAAAATATGGCATAGTATTCACATAATTATCAAGCAGCTACACCCATACTGTACTCTGAACTCACAAATATTAGAGTCCACCATCAATCACAACGCTCTGCTAGCTGCTTCTTCTATGTAAGTGGTGGCTTCCTCTTCCGAGAGCTGCTTTCCTTCTACCAAACCTCTAATCAGAGTGTTGGCATATGCTTTAGATGGTTTGCACATACTTGCTTTACCAGATTTGAAGTTATCAACATCTGAGAGTTGGCATCTGATAAAAACGCATAAAAGCAATGGATGAGATTCAGTTGAACAAGAAAATGCATAAACAAAAAGCATACAAATTAAAAGGCAGCATGCTTACGTCATTGTCAAAATGGGTATGCCATTCTCCTTTCCCAGGTAAAGCACATTATGGTACCAGCCATTCTACATGAAAGCCAAGCAAAATCATACAATGAGAAAAATCATCTAGCTCAGAGTTATGTCAAGAAAAGATTTGTCTGGGGCAGCGGGTAAGAATGAGCATTACTAAGGATAAAACCTAATCTTTTCTGTTATCAAGCTTTATGGGTTTGATGTGCAAAAGCACAACCATACTGTAATTCCAAGATACTCAAGTTTCTTTTTCAAGGTAATACTCGTCATCTTTTACAATCAATGAATCAACTAGATCTCAATCCAAAATCAGCTGGAATAGACAATATGCGCCATTTATATCCATTCTGCTCCATTGGTTTCATTTCATTTCAATAGTAAATAAGTTGTTCGGCAAATTTGGGGTTCACTAAATCTCACTCTGTAAAACTAAAAAAGTATGGATCTTATCAAACTGTTAAACATCCCCAGACAGTTAAAGTTCACCCCAGCTCAGGTTTAGCTCAGGCAAACGATTTTGTTTGCTAAGAAAATGGAAAATAAATGGAAAAGGAAAATGTTGCAAATTATAAAAGGCTCTAAATTTCTTTGCAGAGAGAACAAACTCAAGATGCAAGAGAAACTTATGATTGCTGTTTTTAGCAAAATAACGGACATTTTGAGAGCATAAATTATCTTAGTTTTTTTTTTTTTGGCTTCATCACTTTACTTGACCTAAGATATGGCATTCTTGTTGACAACATAATAGTTGAGATGCTAGCACAATTTAAAATCAGTCATTATAGATTAGACCACCTATTTAGCTTATCTGGTGGCACATTCATGGTTTCCTTCCTAAGACTTACTAGTCTTCTGATGATCATCCCTAACAACTGATGATTCTGTGTTGTTTGGTTAATACTCGATCAATGAACAAGGTCTTATCTCCCCATCCCTCCCATTTTAGTCCTTCCAGTTCCTTTTGGAAGGGCTCTATTGGAGACCTGTATCTTTACAAGATAAGGGTAAGATCTGTGTAAACTCTATTCTCCCAAGACCACACTTGTGGGATCACACTCGGTGTGTTATTATGGTACTAAATCTCGCCTTTATCCCTACATGGTTAACTCATTAATACAGGTGTAACACATGCCCAGGAGAGAAAACCCTCATGAATTAAATGCCAAGAGTATTCATCAATACTTCAACTATATTTAGCTAGCTGTCAAGCAACCACAATCTTCCTCCTAATATACTTATTCTTCACTGTCAGGATAACATTTTCCATCCATCATAGCCTGGAACATTTGTTGGTGAACTAATTAGCAGAAAATATATGGTTATATCTTATGCTACCATTGTTTTATGCCCATTTGAACCATTATACCGTAACTACTTTAGCTATTAATATGGGAGTACAGAGAATAATACTCATGAGAACAATACAGAGAGCTTAAAATCACACCTTGACAGCCTCCACTGGAACACATTTTCTTTCTTCAATAGATTGTAAGTTAGTTATGTCAAACAAAGGGTAATTCAAGTCAAAGCTTGAAATATTCTCTTGAAGTAGAACATCATTAAATTGCTCAAGCCTGTAAAAAAGAATATTAAGTTATAATTCTGAATCATCAAAGAGTAGGTCTTTATCTAAAAATGCAAACAAAATGACAAACTCCTAATTATCATGAAAGGAGAAACATTTAAGATAAAGGAAAGAATGGCATACGTTATCCTATATAGGCACAAGTACGCTCTTTCGTCACAGTTGCTTTCAGGATGAAGAAAAGCAACCCCACCTGGACCCCATGTAGCCGTATGCTCACGAGCAAAGAATAGACGATGGGGAAACGTTTTCCATTTGATCTCCTTTGGCTTGCTTTTATCCAACGAACCAATACATGGCTTTCGCATGCCTTCCACCTGGAAAGCATAAAAAGAATGTAGAAACACACTGAAAGGTCAATACTCTTTACCCTTTCATCGGCACCAAGCTCATCTTAACATTAGATTAGTTTCTTGTCATAATAGAATGCCTGACTAACTGAAAGTCATTAAAGTTTGGCGGAATCATTATGACCCAACTATGTAAAACCATTTAAAGGTGGTAATAAACATGGCAAATGTTCTACAATATTATCGAGCAAGAAATATTGTCACATAATTCAGTTCTAATTGTCCTAGGACGCTGATTCATTTTCTTTTAGCTGAATACAGAGACAACACCTTAAACTTGATAAAGACATAAAGATTTTGCAGTGAAATGAATTTTCTACTATTTCAAGTAACTACTACTTTTCCAGCAACTTTTTTTCAACTCAATGCTCCTCTTCTTGAGTCCTATTCAAACCCCATAAATCTTCTTACTTTTCAAATGCCATAAGGCCCACAAAACCATACACCTGTTCCACTATTTCAATCCCACAGATTTGAACTTGTAGACTCCTTTTACACCTCTCTCCATGTTACCTATCCTTTCACAAGTGACGCTGTATTCACCACTTAACACCTACAGTCACAAAAAACCATACATGTGTGACCTCATTCCTACTGAAGTTCAGTTTAGAACTCTTAATCTTGGCATTTCTAGGACCAGATTGTTGTTCATTAATTTTCTCATTTTTCTAATTTAAACTTTTTTTTTTTTGCCCTTCTGCTTGTTAGGGATAAAGGAATCTAAGCCAAATCGTTCAGTAAAATTGTTTGAAAGAGAAGTTCCTAAGAGACAATTGAACCTCAAAAGTGGTTGAGGTGCAGGGAAAGATGAGAACTTGGTAGTAGTCTGCCCTTTTTTTTCCCTGATGAAGAAGGTTTGTCAGGTTTGAATGGGAAATCAAGAAGACGCTTATCGTGGAAGAAGCATCCAAGGATGAGCCAAAGAAGATGTTTATTGTGGAAAAAAATCCAAAAATTATGGTGAAGAATGGGCTAAGTGTTACACGTATTTCATGGTTCAAGTCCAAGTCCAAGAGGAGGAAGATTGGATTCCACATGGAGCCCAAGAAAGGAGCTGAAAATTCATCCCAAAGATGGTCTGAAATCTTTACCAAAAGGGGGCTGATTCACACCCAATTAGAGTCAAGAATAGGCGTGTGTTTTGGTGCATATTATGCCACTTTGCCCTTATTTTGTTAGGGAAGAAGTTCAGCATTATTTAACAAGGATTCCTAGTTGAAAAGTTTCCTAATTAGGTATTAGTATCCATTATTTCCATAAAAGTAAGATTCAAATCCCTTGTAATTTAGGATATTTTCCCTTAAATATATAGGAGCAGATTTTGTTATTTATGGAAAGAACATAACTATTAAAATATATTTGAGAGGTTTCTCTTCTTTTTACACATTAGTGTATGGTGACTATTAATTTATATTGCAACCTTACCAAAAACATTCTTCCTTTTTAAGAACGGTAACAATTAATCTATATATCCGCAGGTATACTACATCAAAATATGTAGTCGCCTTCAAAATTATTACAACTTATAGCTTGAACATCTATTTGTTTACACCAAAAATAAAACAGAGCTAAGCAATTCATTTTAAATTCCTACAAGTTGCTCTGCTTATCTTCAGAACAACTCCTATTCCTTTCTTTCTACACTGTCTACCAAATGTTGCAGGGACATCTTTGATTTCCAAATCATCTTCCATGGCCAATCCTCCTCCTGTATCTCTGATGAGTTTAGTTCCTTATATACTGTAATACTGCACTGGCAGTGAATATTCCTTACCCTGTCATGTGTTGAGTTTAGTTCATGTGCTGTCCTCCTGCAACACCTATCCCTTTCCTCCGTTAGGTTGTTAAAAACAACCACTGTACTGTCAAAAGCAGTTATACTCTCTATTGCCAACCTTGAAGCTGATTCTGGTTTGCATTGAAGGCCACAAATTTTGAATTGCTGTCCAAACAGTGCATCCATATGGGAATTCTTATGAATAACTTAGCTTTTAATCCATTAATTTACTTTAATAAAAACCAAAAGTATTAAGTTATGAATTACTTTGCTTTAATTCAGTAATTTTTGAATACTGAGAGCAATTAGAGTTCTTAGCTAAGTTGCTTGTACTTGAGTGTTCAGTACAGGTGCGAATGTAGATACTGAATCCTTTATGATTTAAATTTTATGATTTGGGATATGGATCTAGTCATCTGGATTCAGATATGGGGATCAGGTTAGGCTAATAATAATTCAAATATATACAAGTAGACCTATAAAAAATGTCTAAATTATAGTAAATTTTATTTGGAAAGAAAGTAAAGCACAAATTTTTCAGAGCAAGTTCGATCCTATAACTATTAAGTACAAATGCATCACTTTATTATTTATTATTAAGTTTGCATCAGAAATCATTATATTTGTCTCGGATTTCTCTATCAATTTTGGTCAAAGCACCCAAACCATACCCGATATGAATCCCTACTCATATTGTGATGACATGGGTGAGGCACCCCAAATGAAGAGTCCGAGTAACTTAGGTTCTTAGCATTTAACTTGAAATGTGAGAATTCTATCCTTGAATTTGGCATCTTAAAATTTATGTCTTTAATCTTTCTATTTGCGCTTCCACATTATTTTCATGTTTCTTTCAAGTAACTCAATTCTTATCACAGGGTGAATAAGGAAGAGGGGGAAAGATGATTAGGGGATTTCTATGTAAAGAAGAAAAACGAACAAGAGAGGGGCAGTGGACCCTGTGTGTCTGTCCATGTGTGTAAAAATAGGTTATTTTTCCAAAAAATTGTATAATTCAGAATTACTTACAGAGAGTCACATGTCTTTCTTTATTTGACTTCTTTGTCACATCACCCGCGTGTGAGCTACCCACTCTTTATTTTTTTCACTGCCTATCCATAAAGGATTCAATAGGAACATTAACCTGATAGCCATGCCCTCAATTGACGTGTTTGAATGAAAATCAGGACAAGTTTATAGGGTTGATTATGTATTCAGTCTTTTTTCTTGGAAGAAACAGTTGTGGTAATTTATTCAGTTCTTTTTATATTATTCAGAAATTATCAACTATTAGAAGAACTTTTTCATACTACTGTAGAACACAAAGTATTTGGTTTTTGCATGAGGTAAGTTTTAAGATCATTTTGATATTTACGGAAGATGAGGTTGTAGAGTATAAGAAGAATAAAGCCACATACTTAAGTGAGGGAGTCGCTAAACAACTCACCACTCCAAGGTGCAGGAGGTTTACAATGAAGATATACATTTCAAAGAATGAATGATAGCTATACCTGTCCTCCTGCAATATAGCAAAGGAACCTTGATAGCTTCATATTTGACCCAAATGTGGCATACCATATATCCATCCTTGAAAGCTCTGCCCTCCAATCATGAGAATTAGTGCTAGCCGGACCTGTGTAAACTCAAAGATCATTAAAAGTCATCTCCAGAAATAAAACAGCAAATATTTGCAAGTAAAGATAATATTGTACTTGTTATGCCTGTGCCATTGTTAACTTTCAGGTCTGAAAATGGTTGTATTACATTCTCAATATCCTTATCCAAATCTTGTGATACCCTGTTAGTAAAGGTGTTGTACTCATCTTCAGAATCAGAGCTAACAACCTGAAGTAGAAGTGACAAAATCTATTAGAGTTAATATTGCAACAATTATATTGCACGTGTCTGAAGAATTGAATGAAATTAAAGTAAAAGGAGCAACAAGCATTTGGCCTAGATAACTTTTCCAAAGGATTCCGTGGTGATACATTATGAATGAAAGGTTCATTAATTTTGGGAAGCATAGTAAAACTTTAATAATCCTTATAAGTCCTTACAAGCCTTGAGGCTACAGTATAGAATGTTTATGGGACCAGATGCCTCTTACAAGCCCTGAGGCTACAGTATGTGGAGGTTTAAGCAAAGTCTACATCTCTGGCAGACAATTTTTACAACAATAACAACATACCCACTGTAGTTCCACAAAGTGGGATCGAAACCCTTACCTCAAGGGTAGAGAGGTTTCTGAGTGGCAGGCGATTCCTAATGCCAAGAATTTTCAAAACTCAAAGCATATCACCCATTGCATCTCAACCTCTTCTCCATCTCTTGTTCTTCATTTTAACTATGTCTTTTATTTTTCTAAAACAGAAAGGATGCTTTTTCTTATTTTTCTAATAGTTAAAATAAAAACTAAAAGGCACATATTTCAGGCCTCAAAACATATGCCTTACAATACATCCCCAACAACTTGAGTTGGAGAGATTAACCTTGAGAAGGTTACTGGTGATGCTTAAATAGCAAGTAAAAGAAATCTGACCTGAATGTAAGAAGTTCTCATGCTAGTTACTTTCTCTGGTAATCTCTCCGCAAGTGATTGCCAAAATGGACTCAACTTCTCACGTACCTGAACACATTTATGGTGTACAATGAAAGACTAAGTACACACTCCTTAAACTGTCAAGGCCGAAAAATTACTCTTAACATGCAGGAAATATGGCTCAGTCACAAAATTCAGCCAAAGATATGCTCTATGGCTATGAATTAGATAAAAAGAAAGAACAAGGAGCAGTAAACATCCTTACAGCCTGTATCACTCGCCATGTGGATTTAAATGGATAAGCCTCAGAAGATCCAATAATTGGTTTTTGCTGTAATAACACCTCAATACAAGCTTGTACAGAATTTGCTATAGAGTCCAGATTATATCCACCTTCGAGTGCCATTACAATCTTGCCTCCGGCGAACTCCAGCAACTAAAATATGCAAATTAAAAAGGTAGGTGTTAGAATAATAATAGGAACAAGAACAGTATATACAATCTCATTAGAATAAGATTAGGAATAGGAATAGTATATAGAATCCTATCTGAAAAAGGATTGTAATATCATGTCCTAGTTGGAAAAAGAGTCTAATGTAGTGACTATAAATAGGGTCTCAATGTAATAATGTAACTAAACAATTCAATAATATTTTTCTCCTATAGTTCACATTGTAAGTAAAGTTTCCAAAAAAGTACTTTCTAGAAACAAGTCACAAAAGAAGGATAAATCCGGAAGAATGACATGAACAGAAGAAAAGCAAAGACTATTATTGTGAAAAAAAATCGACAACTACTTGCAACTGTCTTTTAGAGCTCACCTTATTCAACATTACAGCATATCCATGTGGACTAACACAACATCCACCAAGAGGATCACCAATAGCTATCACATTAAACATCAAAACTGTTAAAGACTGTTGTATCAGTTTAGTCAGCAAGAAAATTACAAACACAACATCCACCAAGAGGATCACCAATAGCTATCACATTAAACATCAAAACTGTTAAACACTGTTGTATCAGTTTAGTCAGCAAGAAAATTACAATGGTCTATTTGAACAGCAGTTTGGCAGATACATGAGAGCAACGAGATAAAAAAAACAGGAATTTATTATGTTAGCTCAGGGATTTTACTATGTCTGGTCATCCTACGTTACCAAACTTATGCCATTTTAGCTAAATATCCAATGAGAAAAGGTCTTGACAAGAAAGCTACTGAAGATTCAAGAACAAACACATGTATAGAAATCAATCCCAAAACAATATATTAAGAGATGTATGAGAAAGGTTTCGGCATCAAAATAGCAGGAATAATTAATTTAACTGAAAGACCAAATCTTTTTTCATAAGTAGCAGTATCTATGCGTCAATCCTTTTAGATTTACAATGTTGTTTATATTATAACAAATGAAATTTTAATCCACTTTAAAAGAATCCTTAAGGTCATATAAATACCTAAAAATGAGTTTTCTAGAGGTAAATTCTTTTCCACAGCTATCTAAATTCTTTTCCACAACTCTATATTCGGCTACAATTTGAGATCATGATTTCATATCCCAAACTCTCCAAAAAGCATGATTACAATTTTTTCTAAAACATAAAACTTGACCCATAAGTTTATATTTGGTAAAAAAAACCCAAGATTTTAAATTTTACAGAAAAAGACCACGCTATGCATGAAGAGGTTGTATGTACCATGTGAAACGATTACATTAAAGAATAACTAATTATAATTTTTGTTGACCGATGAATCTTTATAAAATTATATATATTTGAAAATTTGTAAACATTTACATACTATAAGGATAACTCCACAAACATTCCCTGGGGTTTTAGTTGATGACACCTACCTTACATGTGGTTCTAAATATAACGTTGCCTCCCTTCTTTTTTATTTTGTGTAACAAAACTATAAAGTAATTTAAAATGGACAAGTTTGCCCTTCATTTGTTAATTTTACTTTTACTTTTAAGTTTTGTACCCGCATTCACTTCTTTATTTTATGTTTTATCATTGAATTAGAATATTTTAGTCATATAAGTGCCTCAATTTGTTTTAAATCATATTAATACAATCATACTTAAACAAATGAAGAAGAAAACATAATTAAAATATAACAATTATCAAAAGGTATTTCTAACTTACTTTAAGGTTATAAACCATTTTATACCATAGCAATGATAGCACAAAAAGCATCAAAGGACAAATAACTAAGGCTAAAACCGACGCTGCTGAAGTTTAATCTGGCTACTTTCTTTGAAGTCAAAACTCAAATGACTGGAACTTAAGCTTGCCCTTTCTATATTTTTGTTATAATCTTTTTTCATTTTCTATTTTGTTTATTTTTTAAGAGTTATTTGAAGAAATTGGATGAATAGATGAAATTATCAAATTCGTAATCCCACCGAACGTGAGAAAATAGTTTTGCTATTTTTAAAAATAATGTGAAGTATAATGGATAAATTAATATGTTTATTTCCAAACTAAATTAAGGATACATTGTTTTATTATAAGATTAAAAATAGATGAAAAAAGTAAAAAAACTTATGAGGGACAAATTTGTCTATTTTAGGTCATAATATAGTTTTGCTACACCATATACAAAAGGAGGGGCGTTTGTGTAATATTTAAAGCCACAAGGAAAGTATGTGTTATTGGTCAAACTCACAGGAGATGTCTCTTAAATTATCCATTTTCATAAAGGAATATGGAGATATGTGATTTATCTATATGGTGTAAATATTTCAATATCTTATGAACTATAGCACTCATTTGGTAAGATTGTGTAAGAATTGAAAACATTTTGATAGGTTTCACAACTTGTGCGATTTTCATGTTCATGAAAAGAATTGCAACTTAAGAAATCCAAACTGCATGTCCAAACAAAACTTCAACTTTAAATTGATTTGATTTCTAATCATGATTTCATATCATGTCTAAGAGGGTCCTAAGTGTTTCCGATTGGTCTCATAGGTTAAGGATAACAATGCTTACCTTCTCTTAAGGGAAGTCCAAGTCATGTTTAAAATCAAAAATAAAACTACAAATATCATGTACAAGGAAAATGATTTTTAAAAGTAAAATAGAAAATTAATTCAAACACTGCATGATGCAGACATAAATAACAATACCACATTGGTAACCAAGAATAGCAACATCTAAAATACTGCAAAAGCCTTAAAAACGAAAATTGAAGCTGCATCATCAGAGAGAAAAGATGAAATAGGATAAACATTACAGAAAATGATGAGAAGACCCACAGAGGACAAAACCAAGCTATAGCTAACCTGCATCAAATCCTGCTGAGATCAAAATAATGTCAGGACCAAATTCTTTGGCAACAGGAATCAAGATATGATCCCACACAGCAAGATAGTCTGGATCGCCACAACCACCATGCTCCCAAGGAACATTTATATTGTATCCTTTTCCCGGTCCTTCACCAGTCATTTTATGTGACCCAGCTTCATCACAAGGATAAAATGTTCCAAAATCATGCCTAATTAAAGACTAACAATGATATAAGAGGCTGAATTTGACAACTTTTAAAACAAATAATCATCTTTGTCAGCTTTTTAACATCCTGAAGCCCACAAGCAGGAGAGAAATACCATAAAGACTATACAAGCAGTGTAGAAAGAACAGAATAGAGATGGGTGAAGTTTGAGCCAAAGTTCTTTCCTCAAAGCTCAATATAATTTCCATCTGAAGTGTTATATTTGAAGGATAAGAATGAATAGTACTTTCACATGTACCTATGCACAGAAAAGAAAAGTACTCGAGGGTCCTTCCAAAACATCTTTTGAGTGCCATTTCCATGGTGTACATCCCAATCAACAATCAAAATTTTCTTAATTCCCAAATCAGGCTGCAAGGAAAATAAACAGATAATATGTGAAACCTTGGATTTGATTCACAAAACAAATCACAGATTTGAATCCATATTGCATTTCACTAACTGAAACTAACTCTTACTCTTTCATTCAAGAGGTACTGTGTAGCTATAGCGACATTGTTGTACAAACAAAATCCCATTGGTTCGTTTACTTCTGCATGATGTCCAGGAGGCCGAACAATGGCAAAGGCAGAGTCTAGTTCTCCTTCGGCAACTTTCTCAGCAACCTATATGGCACACTCAAGCTCAAAACTACAAGGAATATTGTGGATGAAGCAATAGTGGGAGAACACTAAAAATTGATCATCACAATACACCGTAAAGCACAGATAAATCATCCAAAAACAAGATTCACAATACAATATCCAAAAGCAGATTACGAAATGCCCTTAAGTGCATGAAGTTTACATTGTCTCCAACCAAATACTCAATAAAAAAAGAAGACAGCATGTATAATAGTCAAGAAATGCAACAATTTCTGATAAACTATAAGAAACACTGAGTACTCTTATCAGCTTCATATTACTTGGCAGTATTGACGTGGTACACCCCCTAAGCCAGGTTTAATTAAAAGTGTATCTTACTAAATTAAACTTATTAATGATGCTTTAGAACTCCAAATTTGAGAACTTGCAGTCATTTAGTACTAAGGATAGCATGGGCAAAACACAATAAATTTTCTTGCTTTGCTAAAATAGACAAGTAAAATAAAATATCTATTATTGTTTAGGGCCAAGTAAATGAAATGCAGGGAGTACTGAACACGATTAATTACCTCAATCACAGAACCAGCCGAAAGAGAAGCCGCTTCTGAAGAGCCTTCATTGAAATATATAGAATTGTACTTCCTAGCAATCTGTTTTCTCAAATCCTTGTCCTGTGAACTAATATTTCTGATTAAACTAATATGTTTTTTTGTGTGAACCAGAGCTACATGTTCATCCTTCGCTTCCTTTCCATCCATAACAGTACATCTGAACCAAAAAATTAAAAATTAATCTGTTGTTGTCAAGGATTATGTCAAACGAAAGGAAAATTGAGATATACTTCTGAGCAATTCCCGAAGAGTGAAGCTTTTTCCAGATATCACGAATACGATCAGGGCACTCTGGATGTAACTCATCTACTGGATCAAAATGCTTGCGCATCCTTTCATCGTATATCAGTCCTACGCGTCGTTGTTCCGAAGACCTAATGGAATTGGAAGCCATTGAAGAGCAGTGAGAGGAAAAAAGGTTAAAGTGAGTGATCTGCAGAACCGAAGCTTTGAGGTGTTTAAACAACAATGGGCTCTCCTTCGAGAAAATCCCACTTTCTGGCACAAAGCCTAATATGGTTTCGAAAATTGAAACGTATGGACGGAAACTTTAAAATATAAAAGTACATCTTTGCCCTTTTTAGGATTTTTTTTTTCGAGTGATTTGAATTTATAGTGTTCAAGCGATTTGGTTTGAAGGTAAGTTATATTGAGATAAATTATATTGATAGTAATATTAATTGTTAGTTTGGTATGTAATATTTAAATTATATTTATGATACAGTTTCTAAGAATTAATTATTTGTTAAAAAAAAATTATTTATGTATCTCCCTTCTCTAATTTTTGGAGGTATGGTTGTCTCTTACTTATGAGAGATAAGAAAATCTTATTGGTGCTATTTTTAGGAAAATAGTCCAAGTCACAATATTACTTTATCCCTTTTTTTAATTTACACAATAATTAAGAAATTGTTAATAGATTAATTAACTTTACTTTTTTTTCCCCCTTTATTCACATCAATTAGCATTTTAAAAGAAAATTGCATCATAAAAAATGTGTCCCTTTTCTTCCTAGTGAATAAAAAATATTAAATGTATTAGAAAAACTTAAGAGTGTAACCTTCCTAATAGATCAAATTTGCTCTAACGTCATTCTCCAACTTCAAAATTATTTCTTTATGAGTTTAAATTTTATGCATTGTCAGCATGCAAGAATTTTTATACTATCAAATAATTTTAAAGATAATTACTATAATTTTTTCTAATAATATTTATAGTTTGAAAAAAATATAATTTAAAAGAATATTAAAGATAATTTGAATCTTGATTATACTGTAATTGAAATTCCTTCCTAATTTTAATTTTTTCCTTTCTTAATTTGAATCCAAATTATACTCTCTCTCTTTCTCGTAGGTATTGTATGACAATGGTAAAATGACAATGTTGTAATTCTTGTCTTTTTTTTTATTTTTATTCCTTTCATTTTTCTGAAATTATTCTATTCATCTTTCATTTTATTTCAAAAAAACTTAATTTATGACATTCATATTTATAATAATAATAATTTTAGTAAAATATGTAATCAGAAAGAAGATTTGAAAGATATGGAAGATGTTGGGAGTTGTTCAAGAGATTTTCTGTCTTATATGAAAAATACAATAATAGAAAAAAAATGAAACGTACACTTAAAAAACACTTAATTTTATGAGGAAAAAAATACCAATAAATCCTATAACAAATAAAAAAAATTAAAATATATCTACAAAGGTTAGATTTATTATTGGTATAAAAATGCAATTGTTACGTATTGAAAAAAGAATGCACAAAAAGACTACATAATGAAGGAGAAAGAAATGGATATATATGCTTGTACAATAATTAAAAAAAAGATAACTAAATTATAGTAGAAGAAACCAATAAAAAAACTGAACTATTTGTCAAAGAGGAAGAGAGAGTGAAACTGAGAAAAGTAGAGAAGAAAGAGAAAAAATAGTAATTATGTTTAATTTTTTTAAAAAATAATATTACCTAATAGTGTAAAAAATTTATACAAAATAGTGCATCAAAATTGAACTCTTTCTTTATTAACAACAAAATTATTTCAATTTTGAATTTTCAAGAAACTCATTTTGTAATGTCTAATGCTATAGCTTTTATGGTTCCACTACCAAACGAGACCTTCTTTTGCTTTTGGTTTTACTTTAGTATTACTCCTTTTATTTCAGTTTTACATGGCACCTTGGAATCAAAAGATGAAATTTAAGATGTTAATTATCCTATAGAAGTACAAGAAAATATTACAACAAGAATTATAAAATTCTCAAGATAAATATAGAATTTGAAGCAAAATTATTCGTTTAAACAACACACATTCAACAGATGTCATGAGAATAGTTGCTCTACAACAATAATTATAAAATTCTCAAGATAAATACAGAATTTGAACCACAATTATTAATATAACAACACATTTCAATAGATGCCATGAGAACAGTTGCTCTATCATATCCAACCAACAAATTCACAAACCAGAACTACTTATGGACAAGTTACTAACAACAATTTTCCACCTAATTGGATCTTAGCTAAAGCTAACAGACTTCAATCTTTCCGTTGAAGCTAGTCCAATACCTAATGAACTTGATTGAAATTAAGCAGTGATAATCACAAGAAGCTGGAAGCAACTATGATCAACTTCCAGGTGGCGCTGCTCATCTAGTAGAAGTTAAATGGCGGGTAAAACCTGCAGGGAAGTCATCAACAGGCTCACATTTGATTACAGGGAAGTTATCAACAGGCTCGCATTTGATTACTTGAAGCAGTTCCTTGCAACCCTGGGAGGTTCTTGAAACCCAAGGAGTAACTGATTCAGACTGAATGCAGGTAGCAGAAGTAGCGGTTCCTTTTAAAGAGCTACCAAGGCCCTTTCTGTTAGTTGTCGGGACAACGATGTCTTGTATGCCTACATTTTGTCCGGCTATCATATCTATCTCCATTTCAACCTCACTCTGATAACCCTCCATGTCAACCTTATTGGCTGCACAGATGTCTTCTCCACCTATCATGTCCATCTCTATCTCAACATCTTGCTGATAACCCTCTATGTCAACCTTATTGGCTGAACAGACATCTACACCACCTATCATATCTATTTCCATATCAATCACTTTGTTGTTACCCCCTTCCTCACATCCTCCTGTATCTTGTCCCTTGCGGTAAAATAATCCCCACAGGAAGTGTTCACTGTTCCATCCTGCAAGAATATCCACAAGGTTAGATCCAGCTCCAGAATTATCAGATGACCTTCTTTATGCGATTGTCAGATAATCAATCTCCTTAAAAGAATCATATCTTGAGGGATAGGCCAGCGTTCCAAAATTTTAATGAACCGCCGTAGCTTAAGTATGCATCAAGAGAACTCATGTAGTACATAACAAAACAAATTAGCAAATTGATCTTCTACAGAGCATAATTGAATATACATACAACTAAAAATTCATTGAAAGGGAATAAAAAAAATGAGAAAAGAACATAGAAATTATGAATGTACTTTGAGAATCACTGGACAAGGCTGTGGATGGAAGTATAAGCAGCTCAACATCATTTATAAGCGTTCTCATCACCAAATCTTTGAGACGCATGAACTCCACCAGAGCAATATATATCACAGACCTACATATAATGGCAAATGTAAATCAATTTCTAATAATAACATTCCTGGGCAAGGGCGCATTTCTACTTTGCAACCCTTACCCCTTTTCAAATAGATATACAAGGGAGAAGCTGACCTTGCTCTCTCCCTTGCAAAGAAGTACAGTCCTACATCTTCTTTACTCGGACAATGATTGTTGAATAGATTAGCCCAGATATCACCACGCGGAACTAGTTCAGCTTTAAGAATATCGGGTAATAGCCTTGAGAACTCATACACCTTACGTCTAACTTTGGAAGGAGGATGAGCCTGGACACAATTATTGAATATCCCAGGTGCAAGTGCCAGAGCACCAAAGATGTCAAGACATCCCCTAAAATGCAAAGAAGAGAAAAAATAATAATTATAGGGAAGAGAAATGTATGCCTGTTTTAGTGGAGCAAATTCTTCAAGGAAAAAAAACGCTTCAATATATATGAAGTCCGTAGAATAATCAAAGGAAACCTTCTCTGCTTTTTGAAGCATAACGAAAGGCATATTCGAGTTTCAAGGACACAAAAAAGATCCACGAAGTAATTTCTTAGACAACAAAACATTAAGAGAGAGTTCCATGTGGAGTTGCACTCTACATCTCATTAAGGTGCAGAACCGAAAAACTTTAGAAAATAAACAATGTATGGCTCCCATATAACCTACTCACCTACAATTTCTTGTTTCCGATACCTGAAAACATCAGATGGTCCATAATACAATGACATAGAGTGACAGTAGCTTCAAGACCTCAAGGAATTTAACCATAATGGGCATCAAGTCTACTACCATCTCACTAAGCAGTATCTTTTCAGGTCAGCATTATGTTACAACTTGCAAGTTGGGCATATATTCTACAGTGGCCTATTCATCTATTTAATGATACTAATTCACTGGGCAACATGTCCATCACACGGGCAATTTCTTAAACTCATGCAAAAGTCTAACTTGCTGGCATCAAATAAGTCACAAGGTAACCAGGGAACAATATTCAACACCATTCTACGAGTGTGGAAACAGAGCAAGTATTGGAGGCCATAGCACATATTAACAAGGTAATGCTGGCCACCAAGGCTAGACCAGATGGGTATTACAGCTGGGATTCATACTTGGAATCTCCACGTTATTACTCCTATGCCTTAGCAACTAGGTCATCCCCTCAAGAACCAACGTTATGTTATAAACTAATAGGTATTATATAAGTTTCTTCACAAATCAATAGGGAAATTACAAAGAAAAGATTAATGAGCTAGCTGACTACTAGCAAAGATGGCAACGCATGCAAAAACAGAGATGAGCTGAATTTGAACTTTTTTGGAGCTCAGTTTACCCTGTGTTAACCTACCTTAGTAAGTATGTGCATGATGAAGGGTACTTACTTCCATGAAGGAACTAGAGCAGGATCGCAAGGGGGTGTCTTAGATAGATCCATCATTCTATTCTCATTCCCAGCATTGGGACTCCTATGCTCCAAAACAGCAGAACTACCTGGACCTAAAAAATAGGCTACATCAATTGGATGGAAGTACAGAAGTAAAAAACCTTTACAATAGTTGATGATTATCAACCCCATATGTATCAATATTGTTTAGAAAAAAATAATTAGAGTATATGATGGAAAATGAAATTTCTGAAACAAGTCATACAAAGTAATGAATACAAGAGATATTGATGAACACCGAACCTTCAGATAACTGTACTTGTTTTTTGCCCTGTTCAGTGATTTTGGCATTTTGAAGATTCTGAGGTTTCGTATATCCCGCTGATCCTAAAAATTGTTGCACTGTGCTTTTCTGAGGAAACGAATTTGAAATTTGAGCTCCAAGCTTGCTAAAATTCCCTCGAGTCACGGTTTCTGTGGATTTGGTCGACACGACTCTCGAGGAGACGGTATTTATCAGCAGAGATCCATGTTTACTGATGCCTGATGGCAGATTAAGTGCTTCTTCAACTGGTAGATACCTCGTTTTCCCTGTCCTTACCTCCTTTTCCCAGTTAACACCATGCCTACCAGGAAGCTTACTATGTCTCTTCGGTTGCACAGTAATCTGACAAATCTTAGCAGAGCCAGGTAAGTTGGATCCCTCTGAATGCTCATTTTCTACTCCACGTGATGAAGATGTTAGTCCCTGGGCAATATCACATTCTCCGCAACACCAATCCAATGGTGCATTTTCACGATACTCCACCACACAATATCTGAAAGGAAGAGAAAAGAGGAATTTATTAAAACAGGAAGATGACTATGTATGCATAAAAGATTCAGGCAGTATTTAAGACAATTAAATGCCATGACATGCTAATGAAAGAATCAATGTATCCTTTATGTGGAACCCAACATCCAATATCATTAGATCCAGCAGTGAAGAAAGCCAGAAATATTAGACAACTCAAAGGGGTCCTTGTTTTCCCTACGAGGTAATATAATTTCCATTTAGGCTTTTACTTCTACTCCACTTTTTCATCCCTATTTAAGATTCAAATAAGGGAAGCAAAGATGATAATCTGGCTAACAATTTCCTTCAAGAGGAGCAGTGCCTTGTGTGAAAATAGCAACTTCTGCCTTAGAAATGGGAAGTCTACCAAAAAAGAAGGGGTTTGGATTGGGACAATGTTTGAAGTTTACAAAGAGCATATAGATATGGTACAAGGTGATAAAAGCAAGTACGGATCAGAGTGTCATGGCTTTCAGCTTGCCTGACTGCCATTTCATGCTGAAAAAAATAGAGAGAGAGAGAGAGAGAGAGAGAGAGAACTTACTGATGCACGTCAACAGTTTTACATTGATAACAGGTAATAATTGCTTCTTGAAAGCCTACATCACCGCAAATTTCACAAATTTTTTCCTGCAACTTCATAAGAAAATATTTAGAAGCTGACCAACTCTTGATCCAACTTAAGTGAAGCTCATATTGTTTTCTGGTTTTGGCAATGAACAAGGATCTAGACACTATCAAAGTGCTCCACTCGTCTTCTTTTGTCACACGTAATCAAGATTACCATATGATCAAAATGAAGAATGAGGAAACACAATGTCAACAGTTACACAAAGGTAAATCATAATCAGCAAAATCATGTTTTCATCTTCATTTAGCTCACATGCTTATACATGTTAAATCCCCCTTTTGCAGCAAACACATATCCAGTTCATTCCAATCATTATCCAAACAAATTATTTTCCTAGAATTTTGTTTGGTTATATCTCATCCAGATGGAAACACCTCTACTACTCCTTAAGAAGCACTTTAAGGAGGTAAAGGATAGTAAAAGCCAGTGGTATAATACCAGTTTTCTTCCTGCCACTGTCAATAAAGAAATTCGATTTGCTTCTCTTTACATTAATCAGAACAACATTTGTCTATATACTTATTCTATGGGTTTGTCAGTTTGAACTTTAATATTTTACCATCGAACACAATTTGCGCTGCTATTGACATCCTCCCAAACATCTTCTTTTGGACAGGAACACAATATCCATAAAATAAATCTCCCAGTCTAATTGTCCATTAAAGCAATATATGTATCATATAGTCTTTATCTTTGCAGCAAAAAGAACAAGAAAAACCAAACCATAGTTCAGTATGCGCTGATGTTAAATATATACAAATCAGTGGGTTGTCTTTGGAGTAAAGCAGACATCCTTAGTAATGAAACAGCAACACAATATCCATAATTTGGGCAAGTAAGAGTGAAAATAAATTAGGACTAGGGACAATTGGACAGCACTCAAAATAATTAGGAAAAAGTGCCTAACAAACAGCAGCGTATTGATTACTATTGCCTAATGGAGATAAAACCAAAGTTGCTAATAGTTGTGGGACAGTGATATATATCATAGATCACTACATTGTTTCACAATCAAATCTGGACCTTTAGCACCACACTGTTGATGAAGGGAAAGAACAGTATTTTGGGTAGTTTGTTAGGATTTGTCCCTAATCTAGTCCCTTAGTGATATAGAAGATATTATATAGCACTTGTACTGCATTCAAGCTTCTTAAAAAAGGAAAACACACTAGACAAACTTACTTGAGAGTTGAAAACTTTGGAAGTTAATACTGCCTATTCTCAGTACGTGCAACATGTCATCCCTTACATCTAATGGAATATAGTTTTCAAAAGATGAATATATTATACATCAAGACTTTTAACCATAGCAAATCATTTAATGAGCTGGTCAAAGGTACCTAATATTTGTACCACAAGGTATGATCTAAGAACAATTCTATCAGGTATTGGTTAAAGGGGACATATGAACCTAGATTGTATTAGGTAACTGGTTTTGTTAAGCCAAGACATGTGAAAACAATGACCCAAGAAGCACCTCCCTCTTATACTTGACAAAGAAGTCGTGATTATATTGATAGAGAAATAGTATAGCAATAAGTTGGTACTACTACAACTTATATTCTCTTATATTCGTTTAGATTTGGGTTCACCTCATGATGTAGGAAGTTAAATATTAATGACGTATCGAAGGAGGACGATGTGATGACTGTTAGGAAATATGATTTGAAGATTTTCATGGTAATGGAAAAACTCCACGGTGTTAGGGTTATATATATTGATGATATCCGGATATTTTCAATTACACCGAATACATTTATACACGGAGATCACTTGGGGAATGCTTTACAATTCTTACTTGCTTGTAAGATTGTTGGATTTTTGGATGGGAGATTTCTAGATGAGAGATTACTGGATGGCTAACAAATGAAATGGCCCTCCTATTTATACAACTTCCTGAAAACCCTAGCTGTTGCTACAGTGCCCTTTCTAGCCATTGCTACAGTGCCATTTCTAGCCGTTGCTACAGTGCCCTGACCGTTGCTACAGTGCCCTGACCCTTGCTACAGTACCATAGAGTTCTGGAGCCTTCCGGGGCGGGTCGGACACGTTTCTGAGCACAGTACATAGATATAATATCAGGCTCCACAACCTAACAATTCTCCCACTTGGAGACTGATCTACTATCAATATCTTCACCCCATCGCAACACTTTCTTCTGTACAACCTACAAAAGACCAACCGAGGTTTTGCACAACCTCAGTTTTTTTTGAACACCAACACACTTGGTC
>JAPFFP010000070.1:23148172-23158477 GCA_026153255.1 Solanum medicagineum
ATGTTCACATTTGTGTGAAACCAAGACAATTGTTGGCTGCCCACAATTGTTGTTCACACTACCGTCCAACAATTTTGTAGTTATTGATCATATTTATTGTAAAACATAAAAAAGGTAAGTTTAATTTTCACAATAAAAAATAACATTTGAAAATTAGAATTGTCTCTGAATATGAATACAAATGGTAGTTATTTTAAAAATTTTATAAAATCAACTTTTTGTTATTTTTCAAATTTTTGAAAATTCTATAATTCAACTTCTCTCCGCTTATTTTTTCAACTTCATCTCCATTAATTGTAGATAAAGTGTTCTCTTCTCTCCTTTACAAAAAAAAAAATAAATTAACCCACAGAATTTTATTTTCAACTCCAACTTTATAAACTTTAAATAAAATTAAAAAAATATTTCAAAATTATGACCAAACACCTACTTAGTATTCCATAGTAGTTGAATATTTTCCTGACGTGTGCAAAGAAGATGTAAATGTTTGGATGTTCAATAATTGCAGCATTGTGAAAAAGCTACCAAAAGAGTTAAAAAAAAAAAGAAAAGAAAAAGATCACTCCAATAAACATTAGAAGCAATTACTCTTTTGTCAATGAGTCAAAAGCATGATGATGCCAATGCAACACACTTTTCAACATTAAAGACAAAAAGAGTTCATATAGATTGGATCAAAAGTGAAAAGAAATAAAATTAGAGGGTGATTGGACTTAATTTGGCATACATATACATAAGTAAGAAAAACAATTCAAAAATATGTACTAGTAATTTGAAAGATGGAAACATGCTTTATAATGTTACACTTTATCGAGACTCACAAAAGAGAAGAACAGGAGAAAAAGGGAACAGAGTGTAGAAAACAAAAGAGTAAAATAGAAGAAAAAGGAAACAATGTCTAGGATAATTAAGGAATATGAAAAATAAGTAAATTTATTTTTAAAATAAAAAATAGTTTTTGAAAATTAAAATTGTGGTTTGATAACTAATATAAATTAAAGTTGCGGTTGATTTTTTGTGAGTTACTTCGGAGTGAAAAAAAATAGGCACTTGATTGAAATTTTAAAATTCAACTTCAAGTTGAATTGTAAATTTATATGAATAGACGAAGTTAAAAAATTACTTAAAACACCTCAAATAAGTTAATACAAACAAGCTCGATGCTTCTATCTTATCTAGAAGCACGGAACCAAAAATTCATACAAAAATTTCAAAATATGTGATAGTGTGTCGCGCATAAAATTTAACCCTATAACAAAGAATTATTTTCATTTTACGTGACGCTATGTGTTTTAGTGTATTTTTTGATAATTAAAAATAATTCAACTTTAAACCTTTTTTATCCTTAGTAAAAGAATTTATAATTATACGAATATCTAATGATTATTTTAAATTGTAAAAATTTAAAAATATTCTTTCTTTTGTATAATATCATATCAAATTAAATAATACCGCATAAATTAAATAAAAAAATATAATATATTTTTTTGACAAGAATAAACTCACATGTATAAAAAGAAATAATTTTAATAGTTTAGTTAATTTACTACTTAAATTTCAATCCTGTTACTAATGAGAAATTATCAGTTTTGCCTTCCCTTCCCCTACGCCTACCACATTTATTAAAGGGGGAAATAGATAATGTAACAACGGACTTGTAAAAAGAAAATGGCAATCATTCATTATAAAGCCTTACCTTGCAGTAGCAGGATAAACACAGCCAGCTGTGCCTGTAACAAGACCCAAAACGATGAGAAACACTTAACACCACCAAAAAAAAATCATCTCAAAAAATATTACTAATTCTTTTTTTCGCTTTTTTAATTTATATGATATTTTTTATTTTTAAAAAGAGAAATAATTTAAATTTAATAAAAACGTGTTTATGAAATTTTCAAATAAAATTTATATATTCATAAATTATAATTAATAATAAAAATATATAAAAAATTTACGATTTCAAATATACTTAGAATATCGAAATTAATATACGAGTCCGTACTACTCCTATGTTACTAGAGGTCCTACACAGTGTATGAAACAAATTTAGCTTTATAGTTTTTTTTTTCGAAGGGGTATTGGCTTATTGCTTACTGGGGTCAGTTGCGGTAACAGTGGCGGTGCCAGAAAAATCACATGCTCCGGCAGCTTGTCCCTTTTTCTGGAAATAGCTATTGACAGCGTAATTGCAGTGAGCTCTTACGGTATTCGGGTTAAAGCAAGGTCCGTTTTGATGGAGCGGGTTGCAATCCGCCCCGGCTCCACAAGCATAGTCCAGTGTCTTTTGTAACACTGCATCACTCAATCCTTTGCAAGCGCACCATGCAGCATCTGATATTCCAAGAGAAATACGAATGAAGAGTGATTTTAGTGACCGTCGACGAAATTAGAGCTCATATATTGTGGTTAGTTTTTGCACAAAGGAATCGGATTGTGTTTGACTATGAATATAAATTGAAATGACTGAATTGGAGTGAACAACAACAAGAAGTGAAATTAGAGAGTGTACTTAGAAAGTACGCAACCTTTTATCACTATCTTGTGTCACAAGTAGAGAGATTGTTTCTGGCAAACCTCAAAAACCCACATGAGAATAAACTAAACTAGATATGAAAGTGAATTGGAGTGAAATGGGTGAAAATAAGTTTCAGGTATGTTTCACATTCTAGAATTCAGCTTCAAATTAATTTTTGAATTGGCTAAACGTGATTCCCCGAATTTAACTTCAGGCAAACTAGGTCCTATTTTTGAAATGGTAAGGTCAGAAAAATGAAGTTACAGCTCAAAATCAGAGGAGCGATTTTGCAAATGTAGAAAGAACAAAAAAGTGGACATAACAACAGACAGTTAAGAAACAATCCAGGATTCAAAGATTATGAGTTCTCATGACAATTTCAAGTGAATGTATATCAATAATAATCGCATTCACAGTCAAGCAGATAAATATTTAGGAAATTCTCAACAGATTTCAGCAAAAGCTACTGAATTAATGTGAACTCATAACTCCGGCATTATGGATCTGCCCCTCATTATGACACCAGGCACAGAGCGTTGAGCAGGAGAAGCACATATTAACTTTAAAAGCTGTTAAAATGAAAATAAAAAAGGAACTTACTTGAGTGGCCGGCCATGGCCAAAAGGAGGAAAGCAAATACAAAAGCAGACATGATAAGCTGAGGATAACAGAGGCTAGGGATGAAGAATGGTGCAGTAGGGAAGGAGATAAAAACACACAAATGTACGTTGTATGTGAGTGTGAAAGAGTGAGTACTGAGGAGTGCTCTCTATGTTGGGTAAAGTGACAGGATTTTCACACACAAAAATACAACAAAGATGATAATAATGAGGATTTAGATGGTGTGGCCCCTCTTGGTGGCCTCAACTGTTTTCAAAAATAAAAAGAAGGATTGGGGTCTAAGTGCATTAGCCTACCCCATTCCAAACCGCCTCTTTTACAATGCAAGGTTGTAGCAACTTGTAAGAAAGAATGATATTTGTAAACTATATTGTTTTTCAATGATTGAAATTTTGATGGTACGAATTATTTATGTCGAAGTTTAAAAAGCGTGAAGGAAAAATTTTTTTATAATCTTTTTTGATAAAATATAATAAGCACTTATCCATATTATTTTTTGTTATTTTATAAATAAAATATTTTATCCCCATTGACCTTCTACTTCAATGTGTGATCTCTACTTCTTTCTATCTAGAGTTATAATTGCACGAGCAAATACAAAGACTATGTGTGACAGTCAGTTTGGTTTATCAATTTTGAATTTTTAAATATGATAAACCAATAAGAGATGTTTTATCTATTTGAGATTTTTTTGGTCCTTATCGGTTTGAATTTTATTAGTCCGATAAAAAAATGCTCATAAAAAAAATATATTATTTATCTAACAATTTGACAAGCTATAATGAAACAATGTGATACGGTGGAAAAAGCAAATTAATTGTAAATGACAAAATGCTTTTGAAAATTAGAGAGACAATTAAGAAATTGTAAAAATGATGAACATATCTATTTGTATTGTCTAGTTTTACAATACTCAATATAATAAAAATAGGCTTTATAAGTACTAATACCCACCTCCAAATGAACACACTATATAACGATAACTAAATCAATCGAAAGTGAACAAAATATTTATTGGGCACTTAAACTTAATGACATGCAATGTTTAACCTCATATTCCAATTTACTTCTTTGACAGAAGGCTTGTACATTTGAAACAAAGTAAATATATGACTTACGAGTATTGATATAGTGTTATAAATATTTAATTATATATAAAGGGGTAAGTAGTAAAGTGCTATAATTTTTATAGTTATCGATTTATCCAATAACTCAATACTTAAAATCAAAACCGAACTTGTCTCCATCATTTTATTTTTATAAAATTATCATAAACCTGTTAACCTAATAACAACAAATCAATAATATTTCTTTTCGATTCGATTTTTACACAGCCCAATAAAAGCAACACTCAAAGTGCATGAGCAAACAAAGTGACAATTACTAAATTTACCGTTGAGTACACTTCAAAAATAAAATAAAATAGGGTTTAAAGATAATTACAATTTCTTTATTGACCCTACAAAGAAAAAAAAAACACAGACAGAATGATGAGACTGAATTTTACCTTCAGCCAACATGTCTTCTACTAATTGGGCTGGATCACCCACCGTATAGTTGGGCTTCTAAGCGAGGAATTGGGTGGACCACTAATGGATCAGCCCGTTGTAAAGTGAGCCCAAATGCTTCCTCCATATTTAACTGCTCTGGTGTTTGTCCAGTTGGCAAAGCCCAGTTAAATGAATGGATCAAAGTTGCAGTCATCAACTGGACCATACGTATGCCCAAACTCATTCCAGCACATATTCTTCGACCAGCTCCAAATGGAATTACTTCAAAGTCATTTCCTTTCACGTCAACTTTGGGCTTCTCACCTCCGGGCAAGAATCTCTCGGGCCTAAACTCCAATGGATCAGCCCATTCATTTGGGTCACGAGCAATGGCCCAAACGTTGACGAGAAGTGTCGAGCCTTTTGGGATAAAGTAGCCATTGATCTCACAGCTCTCGGATGCCATTCTAGGGAGGGAAAGAGGGGTTGATGGATGAAGCCTGAAGGTTTCCTTGACTATGGCTTCCAAATAAGTCAATTGGGCCAAGTCAGATTCCGCGACGAGCCGGTTCTTTCCAACTACTTTGTCGATCTCCTGTTGGGCCTGGGCCAGTATTCTTGGGTTACGAATAAGCTCTGCAATGGCCCATTCCACTGTGCTTGAGGACGTGTCTGTGCCCGCAACAAACAGGTTCTGCAGTAATTCACCAACAAAAATTTAACTTGTGAAATAAGTCAAACGTTTTGTGAATGAATTTCTTTTGAAAAATTCATATATAAAAACTAATAACAACAACTCAGTACAGTCCCATCAAGTGGAATTTGTAGAGAGTAGAGTATATAAATGTTATTGCTATTTTAAATAAATTGTTTTCCATAGACCATTCATTCAAGGAACAAAAAGAAAATATAAATCAATTTAGAAACAGAAGTAATGGAAAGTAACATAACAAAAATTTATAATTGAGATACGATGAATCAATAGATAACAATAGAAATCGAAGGATAAGAAATTAAATGAGCCATACCGCGTCTATTAATATATGTCCAATCAGGTTTGGGGTGGGTGGGGACATTCAGGTCCATATGGACTCAAAATAAATCACGGAGATCACCATCAAAAATACTTTCTCCCTTTCATTTTTACTTTCTACGTTTAATTTTACTTGTTCCTTGTTGACTTGTTATAACGATCAACAAATAGTAAATGACAGGGTTATTTTCATCAAATTACTCTTTAAATATGATAAATACAAATCTTGAAAGATATAGGAAAATAACTATAATTAATTATATAGGATAAATTAGGAGTTAAGTGTAAATTATCTCTTGATTTCATAAACTGAACAAGTATTGTTGGACATCCCAAAGTAGTATAGTTCACAAATAAGAATGGACAAAGAGAGTAATTTGTGATGCAATGTACCATATTAAGAAAAACATCTAAACACAAAATTTAAATCATACTTTTCACTAATATTGTCCTTTGTAAGTTATAAATATGTAGCGTAATTTATCTCGTAGAAAAATATAAAACTTAAATAAATGAGAAGATAAATATAAAAAAAAATTGTAAACATTTTTTTGAACTTTAAATAAGTTAAAAATTAAGTTAATTTAGGACGAAAAGAATACTATAATTCAAATATTAAAGGCAGCAACAAAGGCATTGAGGGCCAGTTGGACCATTAAATAAAGTTCGTTTCCAAGTTGTCTCGCGTCAAATATTAACAAGTTAGGTGTTTTCGTCAATAAATTCAACAAAAAATTAAGATAGTAGTGGCTTTCGCCATCATTCATCTCAACAACCCTTGTGCTCGAGTTTAATGCTTTGATAAGTGTACCTCTAATACACTATATTAGAGTTCAAAAAATTTCTGAAATTCAACTTTGTTTGTCTAGTTTGAAAAACTAAAAGATTATTTACAACATGATATCAATTTTATCCTTAGTATTTTACGTACTATTACTAATTATTATCTTTAATTCATATTCTAGTGAGGGATGTGACTTAATGACTTATATAAAGTATGATAATATTGTAAGATTATCATTTTATTTATTGTTTTCGGATGATATGTCAAGTTAAACCAAGACACATAATAAGTCAAGTCATATCAAGACACATGAGCAAAACATTATTAATCTCTTCGTTTAAAAGAGAATGATCTAGATTTAATTTAACTTGAGTTTAAGAGAATAAAGAAAACTTTTTAATTTTGTGGTCGTAAATTAAAGTTATGTAAAATCAAAATGACATTTAATCTTGTGATTTTAAACATGTTATGTTAAAAGTTAAAATTAAAGTTTTAACCAGAAAGAAAATTGTTAATTCTTTTTAACATATATGAAAAAAGAATGTAAATTATTTTTTTAAAATAAAGGAGTAAACATTTTTGTTTTGATTGAGATTTGAATAAGAAACCTTATAATTATCAACCCTATACCTTGATAATGTCCACATACATTCGTTTTCATATAACTATAGTTTAAAATTTTTTTGAAATTCAAGCTTTGCTAGTTTAAAAAATTAAAAGATTTGATATAAATTTTATCCTTATCATTAAGTACTATTACTAGTTACTATCTCCAATTCATCTTTAAGTGATGTGACTTAACAACTTATATTGACTACGATGAACTATTATCATTTTATTTATTATTTCTTACCGAGTATGTTAAGTTACACCAAAACACCTAAAAGTTCAAGTTATATCAAGATGCACTAACAAAAAGTATTACTATATTTTTATTTTGATTGAGATTTTAATTTGAAACCTTATAAATATCAACCCAATACCTTGATAATGTCTTCACTTATATTCGTTATAATTAAACTAGAGTTAATTCACACATACCTCATTTTAATTTATAATTGAATCATAATAAATTAATGGAATTTGAAGTTAATATGGAATACTTATCTTTTACTCTCTTCGTTTTGAAAAGAATACTTGATATAAAGTTTAAGAGAACAAAGACGATTTTTCAATTTTATGATTTTAAATTAAAGTTATGTCAAATATATTAAAATATTTTTTAATATTATGAAAATTAAAACTTTGCTAAAACAAATAGTCAGTATTTTGTTTTTTTTGAAAAAGGGTCAAATTTACCCCTTAACTATATCAAATGAGTTAAATTTACACTCCGCCTACCTTTTGGGCCAAATATTCCATCACGCTATTGAAATGACTCATATTTGCCTTTAGAGTTAATGGAGATGTAATTAATTTTTTGATTAATGACGTGTCACTTTTCTAGTGGATACTTAAATATTTAACAAATTTAATTTTTCTTTTGAAAAAATCTGCCCCAATTCCTAAGCCAGTCATAACCCACCCGTTTACAAAAACCTTTTTCAATCTAAACCCAAAATAAATTAACAGAAACACTTTAATGGCAGCCATTTCTATCTCTTTCATTTCGACATTTCCTTCGCAGCATCCATGTGTATAGCAGACCAATTAAATAATGTGGCTCTATTCTTTCATTTCTCACTAGCACGTGAAAACTCAACATCTTCGGGAGATATAAACTCGATGCCTCTATTCTTTAACACTCCATCCTAAAATAATGTGTATAGCAGACCAATTCATGTGTATAGATATTCTTTAACCCTATACGACCATGGTTAGCAAGGAAATGGAGAAATGAAAGAGACAAAATGTTTTGGTATATTTGTAAACGGGTGGGTTAGAAATTGGGGTGGGGCTTTTTTAAAAGAAAAATTAAATTTGTTAAATATCAGAAAAGTGTCTCGTCATTAATCAAAAGATTAATTATATTTTCGTTAATTCGAAGGGTAAATATGAGTTATTTCAATAACGTAAGGGATATATTTGATCCAAAAGATAGACGAAAGATATATTTAACCCATTTCATAAGTTGAGGTGTAAATTTGATCCTTTTCCATTTTTTTCGTTTTTTTAAGAAAAGAAAGAGTAAATGTTTAATTTGATAGATAATTGTAAGAGGCGTACCAAAAGTACAGCTTTAATTTCTGTATCAGTGAGCTTTCCTCCATTATCGTCTTCTTCATTTTCCAGAGAAATCGACCTACTCAAAAAATCTCTATGTTCTTTCGTTTTTCCAATTCCTTTTCTCTTGTGGTCTTCGAGGATCGAGGTTAAGAACGCGTCGAAACGCGCGTGGAGTTTCTTCATCTTTCCAGCTACGCCTTGAATATCCATCCAATCAAGCGCCGGAATGAAATCGCCGATGTTGAAAACGCCGGCGACAACCATCATCTCCACCACCATTGACTTGAACTCCTCCGCCTGTGGATCGATACCGCCGGTGCCGTCGGCGAATACCCGCTTCCCCAGCATCACTCGCGCAAGTGAATTCGTGGTGCACACGTTCAACAGCTGCCCTAACTTGATTGGCGTTTGGCCAGCATTTGCTAGAGCGCGCGCAAGTGTTCTCACTTCTTCCTGCAGTTGTAATTAGGCCAAATCATCTTTATAGCCGTCCCGTGTCCGATGGAGGATTTAAAAAATAATAAATATAAAAATAATTTTACCGAATCATCCTTTGAAATATAATATCTTAAAAAATATAATTAAAATTAATTATAATTAATAATAAAAATAAATTAGTAATTACGTTTAAAATTATCTGTTCATTTAATCAAGTAGACAAATATTATTATACATCAAAAGATAATATAGTTAGACTCTCTCCGTCTATTTTACTATACTGTTTTAAGATGTCTAACAATATTGTCCACCTTATAAAATCAATAAATAATTTTACACTTAATTTTTAATTTATTTTTATTATTAATTATAATAATTTTACTATTATACTTTTCAACCTACCGTACGTCTCATATTCAAAGGATATCACATGAGCGGGTTAGGCTCAATTTGGGTAGTTTTAAATAGGGTTAGTTAATAATGGATATGGTTTATTGATCTTCTCAAGGCTACTTGATTTGGAATGGATTAAAACGTGAATTATAATTGCACCCGCCAATTTATAATTTCTTTAATCCAGTAAACTTATTTTTTCTTTATTATAGTTATATCAAATATGTAAAAAAAGAAAGAAGTTTTTTCACAAAATTTCTCATGTGTTAACTTATATTATATAACAATCAATTTTTAGTGAATTAAGATTAACTGACTGAAATTAATTGAACTAATAAATAAATAAGTCAATAATTCACTAAACTTAAATGAATTGAACATATTGGACTATGGTTGATCAAAAAAACAAAAGTTTTTATGTACAAGCACCCTATCTAAAACGTGACCTATTAAGGGTGTGTGGGGTATGGAGGAAAATGTTTTCCTTGAAAATGAGTTAATTTCTAATTTATTTTCTCATATTTAGTTGGTGAGTGAAAAATATATTTAAAAAATATTTATTATTTGATTAATGAAACATTTTTTTTAGAAAAAAACTTCTATTTTTAGCTAGAGAGTAGAAAAAAATTAAAAAATAATTTCTGATATAAAAATATTCTCATAATTTGAAATATTTTTTAAAAATAAATATTTATATTCCTTTTTTGGGGCGGGGGCGAGTAAAACTTAATATTTTTTAAAGATAAATTTTTATTTTTTTGTATACGTGGTGGGGCTGGGGTAGTGGGTGTAGTAAAAAATAAAAGTTTTCAAAATTAAATTTTTGCAAAAATAAAATTTTAATTTTTTTTGGTATGAGGGTGGG
>JAPFFP010000070.1:23161917-23178990 GCA_026153255.1 Solanum medicagineum
TTTGTGCATTATCAAAGTTTGAGTTCCAACTTAAAAAGTTATGCCAAGTTCAGGGTCATGTTTGTGTATTCTCCCTAAATATAATGGTAGCTAGGTTATTCACCATTAAATGTACCTGATTTTGTTACTTTCTCCGTTTTAAAAAAATAATTTTAATTTGATTTGTTATGGAATTAAAGAAAATAAAAATGATTTTTTAATTTTGTGATACAAAATTAAAGTTATGTGAGAAGAAAAAGAATTTTCGTTCACTTTTACTTGTCATTTAATCCTAAAATAAATTTATTTTGGGCAGTTTTGACATATCAAAAAAGGATAATTGTTATTTTCGAGTTTTCGCCTTTAACATTAGTATCATTTTTATATCACTTTTCAAAACCTAATATTCTCTGTCTCTCTTTATTTCATTTTTATGTGATACCTTTTGATTTGACATGATGTTTAAACGGAAAAAAAATTTAAAATTTGTGGTCTAAAATCATTTCTTAGATATTTTTGTCGCTGAAATTCATTTTATTAAGGGTAAAAAGAGAATTTTAAAAGTAAATTATTTTCAATCAGAATAAGATTACATTCTTTTTGGGACGGACTAAAAAGGAAAAGATGCCACATAAAATAAAATAGAAAAAATATTAAATATAAATTAATAGAGATAGTATGATAATACCTATATCAATTGTTATTTTTTTCTTAATATATGTGGCAAATCAAATAGTGACAAATAAAATGAACGAGAGTAAGAGTAATTAGTTCATTATTTTCCTTGATTCTAAAATTTGATACTGTATATATAGACACTCCATTTGCACGACCAAAAAAATCTATTATCATGTGACTATCTATATAAATTACCCTTTTTCAATGAAAATTAATGAGGAATTTCTTTGATTAGAAGCTACAAAGTAGCATGTGGTGGACTGTCTAATATTGGAAACTGAAAATATTTAAAAAAGCGTGCAATTTTTATGGACCACAAATTCTACCTACAACTGACTTTTGACATTTTGAATCAAACACAATAGACATCCAAACTGCCACAATAATATTGGCACAACTTGTAATCTTCATTCAATTCTTTTGTGCCCTTGCCCTTTTTTGTCACGACTCAAAAGAAACCAAATGCTAACTCATTTTTTTTTTTATTTTAATTCGTTAAGGTGTTGGACTGAACATGAAATTTAAGCAAATATTTAGGTATGTGACTAAAAATTAGCGTTTGAACATATAATTTTAAATTTTAAAGATTAAATTGTGATTTTGATTTCATAAATTTATATTTTGTAGAAAAAGAATCATTATTTTAAAAATTTTCAATTAAAAGAGAAAGCTCATGCTCAGCACGAAGAAATTATGTATACTATATAAAAGAATTATATTAAAGAATAATTAATATATTTGAGACTTTTTTCATTCAAAATAACAAAACTTTTCATAGTTCAAGAGAACTGCTGAGATGTTTTTTCATATTTATCTTTTTTATTTTCAATAAGGTTGTTAACTTCTTTACGGTTACTAGGGTCTAGGAGAAAAAAATATATCTATATACCCTATAGAAATTGAGATTTTTTAAAAAAATTCGAGAGTCCAAAGATAAATAAATAAATAAATAATCATTCTTAAATATTAGAATTATACATTTATATAATATTGGATTATTTATTTATTTACTTATTTATTTATCTTTGGGCTCTCGAATTTTTTTTAAAAATCTCGATTTCTGTAGATGTATTTTTTTAATTTTGTAATAATAAAAAGTAGTTTTTAAATTTTATCATTAAATATTTTTTTAAAAAATATATCATATCCCAAAAATTCACTTAATTTATAAATCGGCGGAATATTACTTAAGCACGGTGGATCAATTATTTGACATTAACTAAACGAGGCACTAATCCTCAGGACAAAAGAACAAGGAAAAATTATAATCAAGATATAAGACTTATGACTGCAGTCATCCATGGACCAATAATATTTATAATGAAGAAAAATTTATTATGAAGTCTACATTACTCTCATTTTGCTGGTTAGTCTCCAATTTTATTCAGAATAATTACACTCATAGACCATTAAAAAACATTATTTGTTCCAAAAATAGTTCTTTTGTTTTAAGTTAAAAGTGGTCCATCAATCTTATTCATAACTAAAAATAATCACTCGGCTATTTAACTTGTAAAGAAAATGAAAAATTGCCATATTTGGTGGCAACCAGACATAACTACTTTGGCCATTCAACTTCTTTTTGTCTTTGTTTCTAATCTTTTTTTTTTTTTGGTCGTTGTGCTATTAAAGAGTTTTTTTTTTTTTTTGTATAGTAAAAAGATATCAACTCCGATATATTATGTAATTATCTATATAATATTAATGCACGATTATGTATCATTTATAGAATATCTATATATTACATATCGATTTATAAAATATCGACACATGTTTATATACAATTTATAAAATATTGATACACATTTACATACTGTTTATATCATATTGATGCATGCTTATACATAATTTATACAATGACGATATATTATATTATTATTTTTATAATATTGATGTACATTTATATACATATATACTATATTGATACATGATCTTTTTTTACATATACATAAGGCCTAAAGAAAGCAAAATTTTTTATCTAGATTTGAGCAAACTGGGCCTAATGGACATGGGCTTATTAGAGCTATCTTAAGATGATCTTTGTATTTTGCCCCTCATAAAAAATATCACTCATAAAAAATGTATTCTGATTCAACTTAAAAAGAAAAAAATAGCATTTATTCTACATAATTTTCTGATGTTTAAGCACATGACCTCCTTAGGCTATTTTCTATAAAGAATAAAGAATGGACTATTTTTCTTCCATACGGTATATAATGAAATTTCCCCTTTTTTCATTTCAACGAGGCTCGTGAAATGAGGTGTGGCTTATCATTGGCAGGAAAGCCCAAGCATTACTGTTAAGCTAATGGATCTATTCTTTAGGCTGGAGCAGTTACCAGGAAGCCCAAATATTAGTGTGAGGCCCATGCATTTATTCTTTGGACTGGAATAGTTGGCAGGAAAGCCCAATCAGTGCAATACCAAGCCGAAGTAATTTTCTGAACTCAAAAGACTGGCAAGAAGAAGATCCGAATGCAAAATTGACTGGAAAAGACTTATTTTTCTGGAAATCGAGAATTACAAAATTCAATTAAGACATTTTTAAATTTCATAAAAACTACACAACATAAAACAACAGAAGTTAACATATACACATTCACTTCTTGTAGATGTAAAATTGGACAAGGAGTAAACAAAAGTAAGTCATTTCTTCATCTTTCTTTGATAAGAGAGTGATGATTTAATCTCCTTCAATCCATCATTTCATCATCATCATCATCTATTTCTTCAATCCTCATCTTCTTCACTGCTTGAGCAGCATCACTCCTTGGCCCATTAGGTAGCTGAATCAGTACATCTGATTTTTTCCCCGTCTCAGCATTCACAAGCCCTCCATTTTTCTCCACCCTGTAAATTAAATCTTTTCCACCAGGTCCAGCATCGATGTACACGGTCGAATTTTCGTCAATTTCCTCCTTCACAAGCATCTTTGATAACTCCGTGACAACTTTTTTCTCCAACCACCTTCTAATAGGCCTTGCACCATACACCTGAACGCAGTTGATACCAAAAGTTAGCACAACTCCACTCCACTGTCATATCGACGAAAAAATATTACTCGATTTAAATTATGGGACATTAGTACTTACCGGATCATAGCTCTGAGCAAGTATGACATCTAACGCAGCCTCAGTAACGCCCAAAGCAATACCCCTCTCAGCTAAACGGCCTGCTACATCTTTCATTTGGTGACGGCAGACTTGCCTCAACTGATCGTGTGATAGAGGATCGAACACTACAATCTCATCAAGCCGATTCAACAACTCAGGCTTAAACTGCTTCCTCACCTGTCGTAAAAAGAACGTGTGAGAGAAACTGTTGTTCTAACTAAGGATGTAATTAGTCCTGCACCGGCAAACAGTGTTCAAATTCTTGCAGCAAATAGGATGTTCTAAGCATACCTCCTGCATGACCATTTCGCGGGCCTTCTCCATGGTGCACTTGCCCATTAATCCCGACAAGAGATACTCAGCACCCAAATTTGAGGTCATAATGATCACAGTGTTGGTGAAATCAACAGTACGACCTTGGCCATCGGTTAATCTTCCATCGTCCAAGACTTGAAGTAAAGCATTAAACACGGAAGGATGAGCTTTTTCCACTTCGTCAAATAGCACAACACTGTAAGGGCGCCTCCTTACAGCTTCGGTAAGTTGTCCTCCTTCCTCATGTCCGACGTAACTGCAAACACATAAACATATTCAGCACTCATAACTCGAGACACAAAACTATTCATTATAAAGTAGTGCTTCTAGTATGGCTAAAGGGTCCTTACCCTGGTGGAGCACCGATCAATCGGGCAACAGAATGCTGTTCCATGTATTCAGACATGTCAATTCGGACCATCAATTTGTCATCATCAAAGAGCTGCTCAGCAAGGGCTTTAGCAAGTTCAGTCTTTCCAACACCAGTTGGCCCCAAGAAAAGGAATGAACCAGTTGGTTGTTGTGGCCTTCCTAATCCAGCTCTGGACCTCAACACAGCCTCGGCAACAGCTTTGACTGCTTGGTCTTGCCCGACCACTCTTTGGTGCAATCTATCGGCCAGACCAATCAATTTCACCTTCTCATTTTGACCAAGCCTTGAGACAGGAATACCAGTCCAGCGACTAACTACTTCAGCAATTTGATCGGGTCCAACAGTCTCTGTTAACATTGTACTCTCATCTGTGCTACTCTCAAGATTTGCTATTGCAGACTCCACTTCTTGGATAGCACCATATCTAAGATCTGCAGCTCTAGCAAGATCATATCTCCTTTCAGCTTCTTGTAAAGCATACATGAGTTCGTCGCGCTTTTGTTTAAGCCTTCGAAGCTCATCAATCCGTTCCTTCTCTTTATTATACCTCATCATCAAAGGCTGGAGTTTGTCCCTCAAATCATCAAGCTCTTTCCTCACCTGAAAAATAATTAATGTTACTTGTACACATTCCCTTTACAGGTTCAAGAATACTAGGTTCAGACATACTGTGCTACAACACTTACTTCAACAAGTCGAGCTTTGCTAGCTTTGTCTTTTTCCTTTTCAAGAGCATGATGTTCAACTTCTAGCTGGATTCTCTTCCTTTCAAGATTATCAATTTCTTCTGGTTGACTATCAAGTTGAACCCTCACATTTGCACAAGCCTCATCAACTAAGTCAATAGCCTTATCTGGCAAGTGTCGACCTGAAGCGAAAATTTACATATTAGTCATCTTCGTATCTAATATATCTAACTATAATTAGTGATATAATGGGTCAAGCAACAAAAGTTCATACCTGTAATGTATCGAGCCGAAAGCTGCGCTGCCATCACAAGAGCCCTATCCTGAATTTTGACACCATGATGCCCTTCATACTTCTCCTTCAACCCTCGAAGGATACTTACAGTGTCAGCAACACTAGGCTCAGCGACATATACTTGCTGGAAACGCCTTTCAAATGCAGCATCTTTCTCGACATACTTCCTGTACTCTTCCAGAGTTGTTGCACCAATGCACCTTAGTTGGCCCCTAGCAAGCATTGGCTTGAACAAATTGGCAGCATCCATTGACCCTTCAGTCCTACCAGCACCTAAAACCAAGTGTATCTCATCAATAAAGAGAATCACTTTGCCTTCTGCCTCTTCCACTTCCTTCAGAACAGCCTTCAACCTCTCTTCGAATTCACCTCTATATTTTGCTCCAGCTATTAATGCTCCCATATCCAATGCTATAAGTCTAACATCAGCCAAATTACTTGGGACATCACCTCGAACAATCCTTTGTGCTAGCCCTTCAACTACTGCTGTTTTACCAACACCAGGCTCCCCAATAAGCACTGGATTGTTCTTTGTCCTCCTCGATAGAATCCGAACTACCCTCCGGATTTCTTCATCCCTACCAATCACAGGATCAAGTTTTCCTGCTTGTTCCACAAGATCACGCCCATAAGTCTTAAGTGCTTGGAATGTTGTATCCCCTGTAGCACTTTCCACTTTCTTTCCATCTTTTCCTCTGAGTTTCTCAACTTCTGATTTCACTCTTGCCGCACTAAGACCAGATTCTTTCAAAAGATCAACAATTTGGGAATCTTCTAAAAGGCCTAAAATCAACAGATCAACCGCCAAATGGCTGTCACCGCGCGACTTCTGCAATGATTGTGCTCGTCGCAGCACCTTGATAAGCGAAGTACTTGCTGGAACTTGATCAGGTGCTGGTGACTGAGTAGGGATTTTCTTCTTCGCTTGATTAAATACCCTTTCAACCCCATTAGCTGTCTCTTCACTACCAGCAGCATTGACAATTGCTTGCCGGAAAATACCACTGTGATCAGATATCAAAGCCAACGCCATATGCAGGGGTGTCAATTGAGCATGCCCTGCTGACACAGCCAGTTCATGTGCCTCAGCAATAGCCTCATTTGTCTTGTGGGTAAATTTTTCAGGATTCATGATGAACTCTGTCTTTCAGTAAACTGCAACAACAAAACACACAGTGAGAAACCATTATATCAATCTAGACAGAGAACTAAGAAAACCCACTGAAAATAACTATCAGAAACCAAGTTTTTCACTTATATCAACTAAACCCAACAAAAATCAAACTCAGAAAATAGAGAATAATAATCAATAACAAAACCGGCTAAACTTCCCCAACATCTCAGTAACGAAAACAATACATGGGTTCCATCAAACCAATAAAACCAAACTACAATGCATGAATTCTAAAGGAAATAATCAATGATTAAAACAAGACCCAATCAAAATAATAATAACCTATATTACTCAGAATCTTCAAAAGTATCCGCGGGTGCGCGGAAAATAGTTTATTTTCAAAAAGTCCGACACAAATGCGACATTAAAAGCGAAAAATCCCCACAGCTTAGACAACAACAACAACAATCCAGTGTATTAAGAGATTGCTGCTCAAAACTCTCCTACCTTAAAAATGAAAATTAAAGGGACATGCTAGCATACCTTCAACAAGCAACAAATTGTATGATTTGTTCCTTTTGATTTGCTCTTCGTAGAGAATCGATGAGTGTTTTTGAGTATTGAGTGATTTTCCTTCTTTTTCGTTGAGAAGTGAAGGAGGAGAGAGGTGTTTTTATGTTAAGTGAAACAGAGAATTCTGGAAAGTTAGATGACGAGCCTAGAACTTACGAGAAAATAAAAATGTAAAATAGAAGTCTAGAACGTACTAGAATATTTTATTCCATAATTGCAACGTGGCAATATGTGATTTGTGTTTCTGGTGGCTACTAGACTGATCTTGGAAATTAGATTTTTCACACCCATATTTTGCATAATTCACTTTGGGTCCCATTTCTTATCAAATAAAATAAAATTCCTTTTTTTAAAAATTTTTGGGAACAAAAAAAAAAAGAAAGAGTCTATTTTGCAATTTCTTTTTCAAAGGGGGTGATGATAGAAAACAATTTCACCTATCAATATTACAAAATAAAGTATATGAGTTATAAAGTCATGCATTTAGATTATTTATTTTTTTGTCTCAATTTATACGATAATATTTGAATAAAAAAAAATTTAAGGTATAATAAAAAAATTCTAAAACTTATTATTTGATATTTGTATGGTTATAACTTATAAATTAACTATCATCACATTTAAAGAAATAAATATCTATACTAGTATTACTAATAATTTATTTTAAAATCTTGACCAAATATTTTGATAATTTAATACATTATTCATAACACAATATACAAATATTTTGATAATTTAATACATTATTCATAACACAATATACGTTCACTTATTAAAAGAAAAGATTTTCTTTCTTTATACGAAGTGTAATTAGCCTTAAAATTGAGTTTAAAATGTAAAATTAGATTCTATGTATCTTACTTGATAGGTTTAAAGATTTTGACCACATATTTTAATACACAATTAATAATTAAATATTATTCAAAGTAGATGTACGGCTCTATAGCAATCAAAAAGTTCGAAAACCAACAAGAGATTTGATTTACCACTAAGTCACTTTATAAGAAATGATTATATCGAAAGAAGGCTTATAATACATGGTATTCTTTAAACAAAGAAAAATGGTGTGATCTTTTTTCAATTAAAGTAAATTGTTTTAAAATTACTTTCAAGCAATACTGTTTAAAATCGAATTGAATTAAATTTGATTACTTGAATCGAAAAGAAATTATTAATTTATCGATAGTGGGTTATTTATTTAATAGTTTCTATAACGATTTAAATTTTTATTATTATTGGACTATTAATTCTTGACGATTTTATATTTTTCTTTAACAATTTAACCGATAATCCAATAGTATAAATAAATAATTATGTTTGTACCTTTAAGTATATAAAATCTTCACATTTTCATACTTTTATTTTTTATCATCCAAACTATCATTTCAAACTTTCAATTATTTTACAATATGACAGTGTTTGCTTTTGAGCAAAATACAATCTGTCAACTTATATGTATACTCCATTTAATTTGTCACCTTATTTCTAAGCAATTTTTAATAACAATATTTATATCAAATTTTAACATTTAAAACGATAACGATTAATAATTAATAAACCAATATCTTAAAGATTTTATAACAATTTAACATATGCACAAACTGATAACCAACAAATCAAACTAGGCCGACCAACATGCAGCCCAAGTTTGAACTCTTATACATGGTTAGTGGATTGAGAAGACCGATATAACAATCTTACAATTATTGAATTCTATTATATAATTTAATGCACAAAGGTGTTTCTTTGGAATGGCTATTATGTCATCACTCATCACACAATGAAGCATATTCTGGAAAAACAAATAGAATCTGATGGCAGGATTTTACAAGTACGATGGACCCATGCAAAATCTAAAGCAACATTAAGAAGGCCGGATATTTTAAAAACTGGATCAAGTTTTTGGGAGAAGATGGGTGATTTTAGAGCGGAACTGAAGCTACTTTTTCAGAAGCTAAAAGATTATTTTTTTTCCCAAGATTTTTGAGAAAATACAACTAGAAACACTTATTTAAAAGTTTGACCCAACAATACTTGCTCAAATTCACTATTAGTTTGATTAACCAAACACAAAATTATTTATCACCAAAAGTTCTTTTTAAACTAAGCCGATTTAAAAAATTTAACCAAAAAAGACTCAAAATCTAAAAATTAGCATATTAGCCTGTCAAATGCTAATTTTTAGATATCTTTAACCAAAAAGACTAAATGTAAAACAGAACGAAGCATGCTTCCCCACTACATAGAGGATATCCTGCCGAAGCTTGGAAACCTCGATAATCCCAGAAAACAGAAGCCCAAACTGCTTCTTTGCAGCCAAAACATTATGAAGACTTGCCAGATTTTGGTGAATCACTTCTACCCGATCTCTATTGGGACCTTTAGCAAACTACAAGAACCGAAACCAAATGGTGCAAAGCGAGCATTGCTTTTGCCCCTAAGGGGAAAAACTGATGAACATGTAAAGAAAAGACAACAGCAAGCTGTACTAGTTTCAAATTTTTATTTATAAATAGGTAGCTATTTAAAAGAGACAGGTTATATCCATATTAAACGACAATTCATACGAAAGGGTAGAAAAAGGAAATATCACTTCTGCTACGGCTCATTGCCAAATTCAGCATGAGAAAGATATCTAAAAGTATAAACCTAAGGTAAGTCGGTGATGTATAACTGAACAACATTCAAGCTCTTGATGCTTCTTTTCAAATCCCAGACTTCCAAGCAACCCATTCCATGTGCAAATTTGCCTGGCAAATGCAAAACCCGAATCAAAAAAGGTTGCGAACATTTCAAACTTCAATCCCAAAAAAACCAGTGTGCATGCAGTTTTGTGAAAACAAGAAAAACAGGTCTTTACAGATAAGAACTTAGCACTTAAGCTTCACAGAATCTCAGGTAAAAGTTGATAAAAGATGTACATACATGAGAAAAGAACGCACCACCACTTCACCAAATTCCTAACTCTTTTTTGAGAATGAACTGTCATTTCTAACTCTCGATAGTATACATACAGATATAATAACCATTATGATTATGCTAGAACCAATATAGCAATTCATTAACTGATGGTAATTTTACTACTATTACTCTACCACAAAGATTCTTGACCACTGTGCAACCACAAACATAACATTTTCTCAGTTTCAATTCACTTGTTTGGTTTACACTTGACAAAAGTTTAGAAAGTAAAGAAGGCTTTTGAAACAAGTGGTCCTCAACTAAAGATATGTATAACATACCAAAATGCCCTTTAATATTGTCATTTTAAACATCTCAGATAGAAAGTTGGAATTAGAGAGCTGCCAACAGAAGAGGGACTAAAAAGGAAAGTAAGACAAACAAATTGAAACAAAAGGAGTAAATAGCAAATAAAATTCCAGCTTAAAATCTCAATGTCTTCGGATGAAGAATAATTACTGCAACTAGTCTGCAAATCCCACTAAAAATCCATGCACTTGACCTAGTTCAATTGCTATGCATAAACTCCAGTAATCAGTTTACTAGCAAGCAAAACAGCACGTTCGGTAATTAGTATTTCAACAGATGCAGTAAAATTGTGATTTCGTAGAGTTGAAGACAAAAGACATGAATCTGCAAGATAAAAAATACAGCTCAGCTGGGCATACGTTCATCACAAAAGAAGCCTTGACATCTTATCACAGAAGAAGCATGTCATATAGGTAGATAAATTAGTTCACATCCAACACTCACCTGTCTTAATTTTAGTCCTCATCACTGTCATAAACAATTGCCATTCTGCGATGAGTTGGGTTCTTCCTTGGAGGAGATTCTTCATCTGACTCAATCCCTTTCCGCTTATTACTTGGTGCTGATGCTTTAACATTTTGCTTCGGCTCCTGATGAATTTTGAACCACAAAAAGAGGAAGAAAAGCGAGAGAAATGGAGTAAATGACTTCAACAAACAAAATTCAGATATGTAAACTCATCAAACTGCATGGAATCGGAATCCTGAATTAATGATTTAGCATGCAAAGCAGGTTGATGAGCACAGAACAATTTTTCTAAAAACATAATAGGAAACTCCAAAAACGACTAGAAGGTACAGGTAGAAAGCATATTTCTGTGATCCATCAAGTTTAGTGCAGGTAGGAGGTAGCATGTTAACGGGGGACATTCTGGTTCCAAAGACTGAATTTTTTAGATTGATTTTCCTGTGAAATATGCTCCTTGCCAATCCTCCATCTAGAAGCCAGACACCATAAAAGTGTGTAGCCTGCTTCCAGCTGAGGGTGTGGTTTTCTAAAACTGAGATTGTAAAATCCTACTTGGAAAACTTCTTGTCAACCAAAATTAAAAACTAAAGTGAAACATGTATACCGTCATCGAATAATTAAATTTTACTGGGAGATCCCATGATTGCTACATTTGTTGACTCCAAACAGGGCTGATCACCAAATATGATGGCCACCATCATCATACTCAGAAGAATCCAACTTTAGAAGACAAATTAAAGAAAGAATGCACAGAAGGAAAGTACAACAAACGACAACATAACCAGCGATTGCACAGAATGCACAGAAGGAGAGTACAACAAATGACAACATAGCCAGTGATTGCACAGAAGGAGAGTGAAATATATAGAAGGCAGGAAATTTTCCAAGATCAGTGCCATAAATATTTTTCCATCTACTATTAAAATCTACAGATTAGTTGATCTCGTTCATACTGTTTCTGAAAAGACCTCTTTTTTTATTTTTGGGACAAAGGTAACAAATTTGAATACAAATCTTCAGCCCTAAGGTTGGGATCCCAAAAAATTACATCACAGCTACATACAACTGCAGGCTACGCTCAGCAACAATAAAAAGAAAAAACTATCTCAAGGTCCTATTTCATCTTACAAGGATCCTAAGACGTCTATAATGGCTACAGGATCATCTATATGCTCAGAGTTACACCATTAGCAAAAATGGAGAGTGCAGTTCATTTTAATCCTATGTAAAGGGCTAATTATACTTTCAAAACATCTTAAACTTCTCTCCTTCCAAATGGTCTACCATATCGATGCTACGACAATTCTCCATCTGTTTTTTACTATACTGCCACCTAAGTTACTCGGACTCGGGTGTCCGATACGAGTGCGGATCTAGAGGTCGGATCCTTCATGATCTAGTTTTTAAGATTCAGGGATATTAATCCATATATGGATACATGCGCGAGGATTTGCCTAAATATAACTAAAATATCTAAAAATAAGAGTGATAAAACCTAAACTGAGAGCTTGAGAAGAATCCTAGAAGGAGATTAAAGGAAAGGGAGTGATATAGAAATTTCTATATAAAAGTATTTCATTTTCTTCAATTTCACCTTAGTTTTTCTATTCATTACAAAAATCATTAAAACTGTCCAGGCTTTCCCCATCAATTTCAATCAAAGCACCTGAAACCGATTGACTGAATTGGACACGGATCCCAAAGTGAAGAGTTCGAGCAACTTAGACTGCCACTACTCTCATTGCTCCAGCTTACTATAGATCCTGACCTATTCTCTCAGGCATGGACCACCTTATGCCCCCGAAGCTAGTAACTTCCAAATGATCTCGTTTGTTTTGAAGTCAGATTCCATTTTATCTTCCACTATGTTTGAGTACCAAATTATCCCTCTTCTCTCACATTTGATGCCACTAATGTTGTCTTGGAATGAATATAGGAGCACAAAACTCAGAACATGAATCTTCATCTAGCCTCTCACATAAAGATTAGATTCGTTGAAGAAAACTTCGCTAATCATACTGAAATTATTTAGGAAGACGAAAGAGTAGAGATTGGGCAAATTTATGAGATGGTGGGTACTGCCGTTGATACCAATCATTGGCTTAAAGTAAAAGCAATCACTAATTTGGTAAGTTGAAGAAGGTGGCAAGCTACCAGCAATATACGATGCAAATTTACAACGAAAGCGCGATGGTATATGGTACATGAGGACAAAAGTTAGACTTTGGCAATTCAAATATCGATCCAACATCTTCATTATTATTGAAGAACTACATCAAATTTGGAGTTCTACGACAAGAGAGGGATGCTCAGGTGGTAAGAACCCTCCAACTCCAAGGTTGTAGGTTCGAGCCACCATAGAAGCCTAAAAAAAAGAGTAGGAGCTCCTAGGGATGGGTTTTAAAAAACTTGTGTTCTGTTTCAAGAACTTCCCTATATGTAGAACTTAATCCATTTTGCATTTTATTAAGGTTAGCATATACTCTACCCTCTCCAGACCCCATTGTGTATGACTACACCGGGTATGTTATTGTTGTTAAAAGAAGGAAAATAGAGAGGAAATTGCATAACCACACATCAAACTACCTATACCTAAAACATTTGAAAATCCATACAGCCAGCCCCAAAGTTGGAATCGATTAAAAATTAAGCAATGGGCTCAAGTAGTTCACCATGTGAAAAAATATGAGCTCAACTATTCCGAAAATCAATATAGCCTTCTCGTGACACATCTCATTTCATCCATTTATGTTACTCCTAATTTTTTCCCTTAATAGGTAAAAAAATTCAACTCATACATTATGTATAACCCATGCTAATTTTATTGATGATCTACGCCTCAAATAACTACGCATGCATATGCCCAAATATAGGTAACCGACCAAAATTTTATGGGTTGGGCTCAAGATAATTTGAATTGAGTTCAATCTCAACCCATTCAAGTCTTAACCCATATTGAATGAATCTTCAATTGAGCCCAATTTAATCTCCAATTTCAACCCAACCTAAGGTTCTTTACTTGTAATGATATAATGTATGTTTTCTATGATTTATCTATCTATTTGTAGCTTTTTATTTTATTTTTTTAAGTTGAAATTCAAATTGTGGTAATAAAAAGTAAATAATGATATGTTAAGATTATTGAGATTGAGCGGGTCAAATTGGGCGGGTCATGGCCCAACCCAAATTTTAGCCCATTTGAGCCCAACCCGTTTGAGCCTAAAGTAAATTTGGGCGGGTCATAACCAACCCACTCTCTATTTGAACCCTTTTTAGCATTCCCAATTTCAACCCAACCCGTCCATTTGACACCCCTAATGACCTTACTAGCTTCTCCAAAAATGGATTTCTGCACCTATCGACACTCGCAACAATTTACTCTTGTTTGCTATTGTGTCATTCTTGCTGAGGTTCTATCAAAAATAATCTCTATATCTCTATGTAGAAATAGGAGTAAAGTCTCAATACATTCGACTCTCCCCAAACCTTACTTGTAAGATTACATTAGGTGTGTCGTCATTTTCATTGTACTAGTCTATCCAGCATTTCAAAAACCTTATATCTAGACATTAGTCCTTATATTAATTATGAAGTGACACCAAGGGCTCACTTAAACGAGTAAAATTAAGTAATTCATGAAGTGGAATGATTTAGAAATATGGAGTGGAAAACCATCTAATCCCATGCACATGTCAATGCTATTATAACCTGATCTCTCGTTATAAAAGATCCAAATAAATTTCCAAAATATAAATTCAACCACAAGAGAAAGACTAATATACTCCGAGGAAGCAGTGACCTTGCATCAAAAACATGTCATTTTAGAAAGAGTGCATAACTTATGAACAACCCTTACGAACCTCGATGCTTGAGGACAAGCGTCTGCAAGAAAATGAAACACTAGGAACACGAAACACCTCATGAAACATCCATATTTCGTAAGTGATGAAACGAATAGCATTCATCATCCAATGTTCTTCCTCCCTTGCTAACTATGAACCAAACATCGACCATAAATGGACATTGCTAGAAAACGGGAAAACAGTTTCTATTTCCATCTTAACCCTGATCACATCATTTATCCAAGGCTAGATGATAAGGTCATTTATTGTTGTCGATAACTCAGGCCACTTAGATGCATTAAAACTTTTGATGTGCTCAACATAGACGCTTTAGTTTCAAGGCCAAAGCTCTAAAGAACCATTTTCTTCTGCTATCGGAATGGACCTACGCAAATACCTAATCATGCATTTTGTTCCAGTTTTCGTTTGCATTGTCTTCTTCAGGGCATATTTAACGTCGTGACCTTTGCCCAAAATTTTCTTGTTTGGAAAGAGTCTTCTTCGTAGGAAACGTTGACATATGGATTCTGGCAGCCTGTTAAGTTGCTTTAATTGAACCTCGTTATGTAATTTCTCCTTCTAACAAAGTTCAGGGTCAATGAACCAAACCCTTCATCTTGAGATCATATGGTAATGTATCCCTCTTTTCCGTGCAATGACGACCGCCAAAATTACTATAGCAGCGAAGAAATAATTATTAAGTATGAAGCTGCATAATTGCTTCAAAACTTGATCTCCTTTCCATTAAAGTTTTAGGTTCAACGAGGTAGTGAACGACGGGCATTTATATTGGTGCACCTTTGATGTAAATCTTCTTAGTCCATAATCAACAAACCAATTCTAATCATTTAAGCCTTGATCTGAACTAATTTTGAGTTGGTAACATGAATCCTTTTATGTCAATCTCATCCATTCAGGCCTGTTAAGAAGATTCATCATAGTCAAAGTTTTTCTAAACTAGTTATCCACATACCGCCAAGAGTCATTTGAAAACGACCTCTCTATCCCTTGTATGGTGGTAAGGTATGTTACTCTGTTTACACCCCACTTTCCCTACACTCTGCTTGTGAGATTATACTTGGTTGTGGTGGTGGTGGTTGTAATTGTCCACGTACCAAAATCATCTTTATCTGAGCTTCAGACCAACAAAACTTTGCAAAGCTCATATTGGCAAAATTACTCCACAGATATCTTATTTTCTAACCTAAAAGGATCGACGAACAATAAATACCAAAGCCATCAATGATATAATTGTAATGCCCCATTTTGGGAGGCACTACATCTTGGAGACATATACTATGTATACAAACACTTAATTAGAGGTTTGATATGGTTACTTCTCTTTTAATATTTAAAGTAACATCCACAGCCAACTTGTGCATGCCAGGACTAATTCGTTGATTACCAACTACCTCTCATCAGCATATGTATAGAGTTACTCTACTCAACAAGGGTAGGACAAATGGAAAGATTCCCTTGGAGTCGGTTTTGTCGGGATTCGAACTTTGGTTCCAAGGTTGTTCCTCCAAGTCTCAAACTCCTTTACCTCTATGACATCCACTTGGTGGAATTTGGTACAATCATTATATAACGTGCTTCTAATTGTTCATTAGAAAAATGAACTTCAACAAGAAATTCCACTAGTTAAATTAGTGAGGCAAGTTGTTCATCAGAAATATTGCCCAAGTTTTAGGAACTAAAGCTCGAATTCACAATTTCTTCCAAAACCTCTACCAAAAACAATTGCCTCTTCAAAAAATTAAATACAGGAATAAGTGCTTTTCATGCTAAAAGTGCTTATCATTGTTAAATCAGATCTAATAAATATACTAATATTTCAAAGATTTGAAGACCAGATGAATAAGCTAATAAGGTAATTATCCTTTTCGAAATCCAAGCTGGCAGCTTAGCTTTTGTTCCCCTCCTAGATATTTAATTTATTACTACATAACAGGTTTCACATTCAGAAAAATCCCATCTCCGAATCATTACACAGCCACCACACAGAAAAACCAGATACAGCAATTGATAGCTTGTGGTGCCACCACGTTGCTGCAAAAAAGTAGGCGACAGGGATATGGCAAGTAGCCCAGGTGGTCTTGAAAGTATCACTAGCATATCTAGCAATCATTAAGGTCTTACTCAGCAACTTCAGCTGAGGAAGCTTTACCCTGATCAAAATGTTTAAGTTATCCTCAAACAAATTACTAAGCAGAGAGCATCTGACACATCTGCCCAGTAAAATGGCATGCGGAGTCAAACACCAAATGATCTTGTTGAACCATCTCACTAATTTATATGAGAAGGCCTATGTGTCTATAAGTTTACAACAGTTCAGGAACCAACCTAAACTGGCAGATTATTGAA
>JAPFFP010000070.1:23195053-23219607 GCA_026153255.1 Solanum medicagineum
TTCTAAAGGTCTGATTAACTAAATCTAGAAACCCTAACTCTCTAAGAAACCATTTTTGACGTTTGTAATGAAACCCTAGCCTTAACCAGATTCTTAGATTTGTACGACTTTTTGATGTTTAGCGTCTAGTTTTTGAGGTAAGGTTCCCTTCTTTGATACAGAGATCTTAGTGTGAGAAGGCTGCTAATATATTAAACTTAAGTAATTGAATTGATAATAGATTGAAGGTGAAGGGAATTCTGTTTTTAGAATTGAAACTAATCCCATGTCATTTATCACCATAAAAATTGTTGTTCCATTATGATAGTCCAACATGAGAGGTGAGTAGAGGTCCATTCCTTTTCTGTGGTGTTACTTCAAGAATTTATTTACTTAAATATGTTAGAATCACAGTGAACCATCATTTCTTTGCATTTTACAACGTTAATGCCCCAAATGGCACACTCTTCAACACTTGAACCTGCTATCTTAAACCAGCATGTAATTCTGACCATTAAAGCTTAGGTAGACAAAGGGAAGAGAAATTGTAGGTTTTGAAAAGAAAGGACCAATTACCATTTTCTTGTTCTATCAAGAGGGTGCTATTGCTCCTTTCTTTTTTTTCTATTAATTTCCTAGTAGTTTACTGACAGAGACTTTTTGTTTACTGGGTAGAGATTGTAATGGTTTGGCTTCCCAAGCATATCATGTGTTATGGACCACATATCCATTCTTATTTTCCTGGTTTTTTCCGGTTTTGGGGATCTTGTCGACTTAATTAAAATTTTTGTTTTTCTTTATAAATCTACCATGGTGATTTTCTCACAGTTGTTCTACTCTTGCTGAGGAACGTACTAAAATTGTGTCTTGATGACTAATGGCATTATCTACTTTGTTTTAATTGTAATTTGAACCTTCTATGGCCTCATAAAATTCTCCTTAATGTCTATTTTGCAGTAAGAATGCTCAAAGAGGAGTTACAATTGCTTCAAGAGCCTGGATCTTATGTTGGTGAAGTTGTTAAAGTAATGGGGAAATCAAAGGTTCTCGTTAAAGTAAGTGTATCCACATCTTTTTAGTCGTCCGAATTCTTTATTAGAGTAGTGCGGGTATCCGACGTTCGCATTCAGCGGTTGGATCTTTCATGATCTAAATCTTAAGATTCAGGGTACGGGTTCAGGTATTGATACGGGTGCAAGGATTCAATTTCAAATAATTCAAAAATCTAGAATACAGTTATAAAATATGCCTCAATTATGGTGGACTATTTGAAAGGAAAGAAATGAACAAATTTTAGCGCAAGTTTTTAAGCAACAAGTGCTACAATAGATTCGTTTGGATTATGCTGTTTTTTAATTTACAAAGATTCTCTAGTACAAATATTTGAACCGTGGCATTTCCTTACTATATTTCTAGTTTATTTAAAATGCTTTTCTTCTTATCTTTTATTTTTTTTGAATTACTTATCTTTGTGTTATACTCTAGGTTCATCCTGAAGGCAAATATGTTGTTGATATTGACAAAAGAATTGACATTACAAAGATCACTCCATCAACTAGAGTTGCGCTGCGCAATGATAGCTATGTCCTCCATCTAATTTTGCCCAGCAAAGTTGATCCATTGGTCAACCTCATGAAAGTTGAGAAAGTGCCAGATTCCACTTATGACATGATTGGTGGTCTTGACCAGCAGATCAAGGAGATTAAAGAGGTACCTATTTGTTTTTATTTTATTCTGTGTTTTCTTGATCTGTCTTGTTAACTCGGACTCTTTATTTTCTTGCATAGTAATTGTATAATTTGTTTAACTTTGGATCTATGATGCGTTAGGTTATTGAGCTTCCCATCAAGCATCCTGAGTTGTTTGAGTCTCTTGGAATAGCTCAACCAAAGGTATATTCAGCTTATGAAGTTCTCCTTTACTTTATTATCAGCATCAATGATGATCTTGATTGGACTCCTCTTTTATGAATGACAGGGAGTGCTGCTCTATGGACCTCCTGGAACTGGGAAAACATTGTTGGCCAGGGCAGTTGCACATCACACTGATTGTACCTTCATTAGGGTATCTGGTTCCGAACTAGTTCAGAAATATATTGGAGAAGGTTCTCGAATGGTGAGAGAACTTTTTGTTATGGCCAGGTTAGTTCTTAATTTTGAGAACCCAATAGTATTGTATTTCTTATGTATCACCTTAAACTCAATATTGAAGCCATTTCCTGGGCAAGGCACTGAGCTAAGTACACCCGAATCGGATCTTTGAAGGAGATAAAGTGAGAGAGTTCATAATCAATCTTGAATCTTGATACAGTATGACATGTGGAAAACGAATGAACAAGAAACAACAAATAAGCAAAAGATAAAGGATAGAAATCAAGACATAAGAGAAGAATTAATTGGCAACAATAGCTATAGATAGCTAAAACTTCCAATTAGTAAACCAAATCTAGCACTTAACCTATGAGATGAGCCCTCAAAGAGGAATGATTTTCTCTTTCAAGCAATCTATTAACTAACACCAAGCAATAATGACCTTAAGCCCTAATTCTCTCAAGAGAATCACTGTGCAAGTGAATATTCATTTAAGCCCTAATTCTCTCAAGAGCATCACTATTTTGGTATGAGTATCCTATATCGATAAAATATTTATTTGGAAACCACCTGCCCGTTTTTTCTTCATAAATCCTTGCGAGGATATATTCGTATCATCCAACATAATCTAATAGATATACACACGATCAATCTTAATCATTCAGTATCTAGACCTAAAGACAAGACCTTAATCATTCAAACATGCATTCTAATTCAGATGTATTAATCTTAACGAAAATAAATGAGACCCAAGACTAATGATTGATATTACCAAAAATACTCTTAATGAATTAAGGGTCTTCTTAGTCAAGAGGCTTGCATTTTAAGAATAGCCACTTTGCATCCATAACCTCTTTCTCCCTACTAGTCTTTTCATGTGGAGCCTTGTACTTCTATTTTGGTATGTTCTTGAGCTTAAACTCTCCATTCCAAGATTTTGATGAAACTCGGCTTGCATTAATTCTAGATGAAGTTCCTACTTCCTGGCGATGCTTTACATATTATTGGGGTATTAAGATCTTATGATTTATGTAGGTAAGCCGCCGACTGGACAAGTTTGACTTATAAGTTCGGAAATACTTAATATTCTCTTAATTATAATATCATTAGGTAATTTTTTTCCTCTATGAATTAATATTTCTTGAAGATAAATCTTTTGTAATATTTGTCACCTATAATTTTGGTCGGTGCATTGATATCCATCATCCCAAGCTATCCACATATTTATAGCCTACCAGTCACGTTTCTCTTTGGTTAATCGGAAACAACCTATCTACCTAACAAAGGTATGGTTCATATCTGCATACCTCCTATTCTCCCCGGACCCCACTTGTGGAATTATACCATGAACGGTTTTTTGTTGTTGTAGTCACGTTTCTTTTTGGTTTAACTATCTAGTATCTAGAAGCACTATTTGTTGATCGACTAGTCGCGATTGTTGTCATGTAGGACTCATGTAAGGGGAGAAGTTCTCTACCATAGCTTTCTCCCTGATATGATCCTGAGACCTTTGGTTAAGAGGAAAGGGATTCTATTGTGTTGGTTTACCAGTCCATGTTGGAGATCAATTAGCCTGATTTAACGGGTATTGCAAGAAAATAGGGTTCATATTGAGCTCCAAATGCATGCTATTGGGATTTCTTTTATTTTAGACTGTTCTTTGACAACCTTCACCTAATTTTAGACTGATTATATCTAGTTAGAAATAAAGGTTCTATTAAGGGCGCAAGGGGTGTGGGGGGGAGGTTGGGGGGGAATCTTTTTCCTTCCTGCAAATGTTTGCCCATTTGTTATATATCTATGGATCAACTTGTTTAATTTTTTTCTTTTGTGCTAATGCCCTGGCATTGTTTAAACTTCAGGGAACATGCTCCTTCGATCATTTTTATGGATGAGATAGACAGCATTGGATCTGCTAGGATGGAATCAGGGAGTGGCAATGGTGACAGTGAAGTGCAGAGGACAATGCTTGAACTTCTCAATCAGCTCGATGGATTTGAGGCATCAAACAAAATAAAGGCAAGCTCAGCGTTCTATTCCAATTCTATGTTGTTTGGGTATAACTTTATTAATGTGAGTGGGTTGGAGCTGAGACAAGATTTACTATGCTTCAGGTTCTGATGGCCACAAACCGTATAGATATTCTAGATCAAGCACTCCTTAGACCAGGAAGGATAGACAGGAAGATTGAATTTCCAAATCCCAATGAAGAGGTGTGTGCTTCATATAGTTTTTAATGTGGTTGAGATGGTCAATTCTTTTGCTTCGTACACTCTTGGGTTGCTCATTTTGATTGCTTGTGTTTGTTGATTTAATATACTGAGTGTACTGGGAACATGTAGTGATGCCGTTTTGTTTGAGTAGAAGCAACCTATGCTCATCATACTTATCTGTTTCCTCGTTGGAGCGATTGAACCTCTTGCTTCTTCCTTCAGTTATCATTTTAGAATGCATTGATGATTTGTTTCTCAATCAACTTATCTTTTGATCACTGTGCAGTCTCGTCTGGACATTTTGAAGATCCATTCGAGGAAGATGAACTTGATGCGGGGGATTGATTTAAAGAAGATTGCTGAGAAGATGAGTGGTGCTTCTGGGGCTGAACTTAAGGTGTGGTGATAGCATGCACTTTCTGCTATACAATAGCAGCTGAAATTCTTGTGCATTTTGAGTGGCCTATTTAGCTCAGCAGTTAAAACTTCTGATCTAGTGTTATGAAGTAATCTCACCTGTGCTGTTCTCTTCCACATGAGTTGATGTGAATCAAAATTCATTTCTTGCTACGTTATATTTTTGTTTGTTGTTGATCTATTCTTTATATCTACTATTTGCAGGCTGTATGTACGGAAGCAGGGATGTTTGCTCTAAGAGAGCGGAGGGTTCATGTGACTCAAGAAGATTTTGAGATGGCTGTTGCTAAAGTAATGAAGAAAGAGACCGAGAAGAACATGTCACTGCGCAAGCTGTGGAAGTAGATGATCGCCAATACGAAGGGACCTGAAATGCATACACACATCTGACTCGTGTGTTTTCTTTGGCTATAGCCTCAGTCTACTGTTTTGTTTCTTTGGCTGTTTGGGGCCTTCGCAGCTGGACAGTTCTAGTATTTGGCACTCAGCTTCTAACTCGTGTTCTTGTTTATTGACCTTCTGTACTACTTTTTTTCCTCTCTTCCTTGAAAGCCCTGCGTAAGAGTTCTACTTGTATTCCATCCACTTTAATTTAGTATATACATATTATATAATAGGTTTAATAAAGTAATGAAGAACTTTGAAACTTGTGGTGTTTAAATGTCATAACTGCCTATAAAATTTGTGGTGTTAAATGTGTTTTACTAACTCTTTTTGAAAAAAATGATCTAGATTGACTTGGCAAATGTCGAATTGTCTATAAGAAATGGACCATTTTTTTGAAATATGTCAAACATTGGGAGTAGGTCATGCTGCAAAAGTGTATAACCAAATAATAAACTGCACTACAATGTAATGTAATGTTTTGCTAAAACAAGTGAAGTAAAATATTATTACATATTAACAATGTGATGTTTTGAGGAAGAAGATTTGAATGAATCCCTTTGACTTCATATATATTGTGCTCTTGATATCAAATTGACATTAGTAAATTATGTTTTAATATATGTTAATTTTATAAAGCAATTCAAGTTTACGTCTATTTGTGGTGATTTTGTAGACCAACAGTGTTATATTGTATAGTGATGAATATGATACAACAAATCATATTGTATAGTGATGAATATAATACAACAAATCAATCCCACATTCTATCTTGTAATCATAAATTTGACGCTAGCTAAAATTGATTTTAATAATTGACATTAAAGACTATTATCTATTTTTAAATCATTATATATCTGATTTATATCTTATCAATTTATTATAATTAAGCTAAAATTATAATATTATTTTGATATTGACACAAACATAAGTGCTTATTGTAAGTTTTTACCATGATGTGGCCTAAAATTTTCATTAAGCATATCAACTTCGGTTTTGGCTTCGGCAGTCAATAAAGGATCAAAGTGCACTGAAATGGTAAAATGTGAAGCGTATTTTTACGCTTAGTGTAATATTCAAGGACCCGGTTCAACTATCCCTTAAAATTTAGGGATTATTTCGGTTAAAATCTTATGTCGATTACTTTATCTCTCTCTACGGGCTCTTGCATTCCTCTCTCGTTCTCTCTCTCACAGCACCGCAATTTCCATTGCCGATTCAAAACCCTAGAATTCCGATAACAGAACGGCCGATTCCGAGATCCATTGACATCAGCCTCGACAATTAGGTAAGTTTGCTTAACAATTTTCTTCCATATCGTACGAAAAACCCTAATTTCCAACTATCTCTGTGGAATGAACTGTTTTTAATTGGATGGACTCGATTTTTTACGGTTCTTGTTTTTTTTTTCCGGCTTGAATACAGTGAATTAAACCGCTTGTCCTATCAGCTTTGTTTTTGATTGTGTAAATCTCTGTACTATGATGCTAACTGAGTATTTTTCAAATAGCACACGGATTTGTTAAAAATGATGTTTTTTTTCCTCATAATTAGTTCTCTAGCCTACAATTTAGAGTTTTTATATGTTTTTTGTAAAGACTGTGATGAGCGAGGTTGTTCCAAATGAGTGCAATGTGAACGGATGATTAGCACTAATCTGTAGGTTTAAGTGGAAATTAAGTATGAGATCCATCTTTGCAACTTCTTTGATAGTTTAAAGTTAGTTACTTTTTCAGAAAATTCTTTGATATTTTGACATCCATAATACTTACCATTTCAAAGAACAAAAGGTGCTAAACTTTTTGCTAATGTTACTAACAATCGTAGCTGTCTCCTAGGAACATTGTTGTCAAAATGACTTGGCTATTTTATTCATTTCTTTCACTGAGTTAATTTTCTATCAAGTTTGACAACTGATACTAGAAGTATATATTCTGGCTGTGTAAAGTGTTTCGGGTGACAAAAGAATGTGGATTGCTGTCACTTTTGTCACTAGGTAATACAAAGGGCATTCAAATAGATTACAAGCGGGCTGCTATCATGTTCATTGAATTAAGGATCAAAAGTCACTTGTTGGATAAAATAATTGTACTGCTGTAAAAGGGAAAAGGGATATTACTAAGTAGAGTGTCTTCTTCAGAAGTATAAATATTTGTTTACAATGGTAGTGTTTGGGCCAAATTGCACACATCATGATTATTCCACGGCGTACATGCTACCACCAACACTGTACCAGGTAGCTTTCTTCCTTGAGGAATAGGGAAATGGAAAAAAATCACCTGCAGTTTTTCGTCTCTGATGAGATTTGTGCAGTCGCCAATGGTTTTCCTCCATCTAATTGACTACTAGGAAGCAACCCTTTTGCCTTGGGTGCAAAGAAGTGCAACCCAGTGTTCATGCTAGTATGCTTTTAAAAGTTTTCAAAGATTACAAGCAAGTGTGATTAGTATGTACCCAGTTTGGGTCCACCCTACTAAAAGCCATTGGACATTGTCCACAGAAGTGCCAAGTCCTGCACTCCCTATCTCCTCCCTAGAGTCCAGCTCCATCGTACACTGGAAGCTACTCTCCGGTTGAGTGCTTGATTTAGTTTAGAAGCTGTTAAAGCATGAACCTCATGTGCTATTAAATTGACTGGGGAAAGAGCATGGTCTTCCTTATTAACTTGTGGCTTCGCTGCTTCTTCTGTATTACTTATTTCTTCATTTCTTCTTTTGTCATTGAATTATTCAGCATCTTGTTACTGCTGCTGGTGGGATGAACTTTCAGATTTGTCATTTCTTATCAATGATTCATTATGGGATACACATTCACTTTTGTCCTACTTCAATATGTATTTGTTAAGGCACCTTACAAAATACTGATTTATGTTGATTTTGGTGTCAACCCTAGTTAACTTGGACATTTTTACTCTTACTTCCGTGTTTCCTTCTCCGAATCCCAAGCAAAAATATGAAATAGATAGTTCCTCACAAAGCACCACCTCTGTAAATCAGCAACCAGATTTGCATTTGCCGTCATCTTTGAATTGTTGCCTTCATATCATTTTTTGATGGCTTCGAGTCATTCATTTTTGATTCCATTAATTAGATATCTGTCAGCTAGTTTAGGATGCTAGTTGTTTTGTGTTATCTCAGATCTAGCAGAATAAAGACCTTTTTTCCCCTTCTTAAGATGATATATGGTGGATCCTGTTTTACTGTATTGTTAGCGTGAGTAGTTGGGATTGACTCTTGCTGATACTTCTTCGATACATCAAGTTATACAAATATGGCAGCCCAGTGTCAAAGCCAAATGGAAAAAATTGAGCTTATCAACCACAACAATATGGAATAAGATGCAATTACCATGTAGCATAACAAATTCAAATGGGTTTATTCCCGGTAAACCTTTAACATCTTAGGAAGGTGATCCGAATGTTCTGCAGTAGAAATGAGTTTTGCAAGTGAAGGTAGTTGGAAGGGCACCAATGAATGAGTTGTAGGGTCTCAATCAGAGGGTAGCGCCTTATGATAAGAACAGTATAGTGTGATGTTACAATTGTGATTAGGGATTTGACTTTCTTATAATGAAAAACAAAGTGGTCACATGAGCAATAATTTTATAGTGCTAAATTATTTAATTTACTGGACTAGATGACCATGGTAAATAAGAACAATCATCACAAATGTATTAATCATGGGGATTAATTTTCAACTTGTCCTGTGCTGTGTTCTGTAGCTGTCCTGATGTATGTCACTAGTTCACATAGGGACATTTCGAGATCATGTGCAAAAATGCATTCTTTACTAAGCTAGTAGCTAAAACTCCTATAACCAACATGGGAGGCCTTTCATTATTTGGAATTATAGATCTTACTCCAAAGGAAAGTAAGCATTGATTTTTATGTAGGTCAAGTTTGAGCCCCACTACAGCCATGTGGAGAGAATTTATCCTATGAGTCCTTATGGCCCGTCTTTGACTGTTCCTGGAAGGATTTCTAGTCTTTGGCAGGCAAAATCTATCTTGAAGACACGACAAACAATTATTATTATTACGCCTTGTTCTCAAACTTGTTGGTTTGACTGTACTAATCAACTTTGACCAGTTACCCCTTTAAGCTCGTTAAATGCTGATTCTCAAGGATAGATATTTTAGGACAACTTGTCATGTCTTCTTTAAAATTAGAGATTCTCACTGTCACACTTGACCATGCAATAACATAGAATCCTTAACTGATTAAATACGCGTCTGTCAAACACCAGACCATGTAAGTGGACTGTGGACCAATAATGTCTACCTTAAACCCCGCTAGTATGCATTGTCTGTATGGACACTTTGCTTCACTGTGCTCTGTTTTTTGGGGCTTTATTATCCATTTACAGATTTCAAGAGGATATAGGTTTTTGGACAATATTGCTCCATGTATTTTTAGGGTTACATCGTCCTCCTTTAACATCTTGAATCATCATTATACCTTGAAGAGACAGATTCGAATGTTTACATTAGATATGGTCTACCATTTCAGGCCACCTTCTGTTTTTCCTCGGTATGTTTGCAACTTAGATCTTTTTGTTTTTTGAAAAAGTTTAGGCATAAAAACCCGTATACATGAGGTATACCAAATAGTAGAGATCTACACAGAAGTATGTTTCTCCAAGAACAACACTCAATTTTCGATATAAGGAGGAACTTTATTAATGCACCAAAAGGAAATAAGGGATAAAATTCTGATTTTCAATCTTAAAAAATTTCATCTCAATCCCTTAGAGACACTCCTATTTGTTGCTCTCCGAATAACTCAAGTTAGTGTTATGGAGCCACGTTCCATGCCCTGTGTGTTCTCTTCTGTTTACCACAATTCCAATTGAATCTTTGTGTCTTCGTTAGATGTGACTTGTGAGCACATCATCTGATTGCTAAATTATCGCACCCCACCCCTCATACACACAAAAAGAATAATAGTTTTTGCACATATTTCCATCTAACCCTTTGTGTGGTACACTGGGGGAGAGAGTTTCTTTTTTTTTTTTGAAATGTTGCCTTGAAATTTAGATGGTCTACGCGCTTGGTAGTCTCATTCAGACTGTTTATATTGATCCGATAGTGGATCATTTCCAATTCAACTCTTTCTTTGTGTATATCATGCCCTCTTTTTTTTATCCGTTTGGTCGTTTCTTTGTTTTCTGTGGAAGGACAGTGTTGAGCTTCAATGCCTGCACTTATTCCTTTATGATTTATGTTCTTGTGGTTTATATAGCTTATGCATGGAAGTAGTTCATCAATGTTGATGCTCAATTCTTATGTCAGACCACCTTGTTCATCTGAAATAATATCTCGAAGAACCTGTCAATGTGACACTTACAACATGGTTTTGCAACTCTTAATTAAAACTTGAATGATATTTTTGCAGGACAGACAGCTGAGAATAGGCTATCCAAAGTGGCTATGTATATGTTCTGAATAGTACATTGATTGTAATGCCAAGTATTAGAAGATTTAGTTGCAAAAATTTACAGTCAAAGGTTCTGGAGAATCATCTATGCCTGGCAATGAATTTGGAGATGGTGTACACAATTTTTTTGCACAAGACAGCTTGTCACAAGTACAACATAACTCCCCGGTAACGGACATCAATTGGCCAACTTCAAGGGGCAATATGTGGGCTGGAAGTCAGAGACAAATAGGTGTACTGAGTTCCAACACGAAAAATTACAATTTGCAGAACTCTGGTAATTTAACATGTTGTGTGCTCTCTAAACTATTAACTGCTTGCTGAATGGCTGTGTTTGATCTCTTACTTTTCCTGCATGCAGATGCTGGGAGAGGAATAAGCAGTTATCCGTTCAATGGGCAGCATGGTTTAAATTTTACACAGCCAATTCCGAGGCCTGAGTTTACTAAAAGTCAGTCACAGAGCCAGCAGCCAAATTTGAATGGCTACATGTATGGTAATCAGTTTTACCAGCCAAGGCAGGATGAAACAAACTTTCCTGCTGTGGACACTAGTTCTGATCAACGTAATATAGCCTCAGGAGGCTCATCTTTTTTTGAGTCACAACAATGGTTGGGTCCTGAGCAGCAGACAGGAGTATCTGTTAGATCAGAACCTTCGGATAGTCCTGTCAGTGGCAGTCTCTTTGGTGGTCAGCAAGTCTCTCATCAACAATCAAACATGCTGCATTCATTGCAGCGTCAGCAGTCTGGGATTAATGACATGCAGCAATTTCAACAGCAGGTTATGTTTATGAAGATGCAAGAACTTCAGAGACAACAACTTCATCAACTGGAAGCAAGGCAACAAAATACATTGAATCAAGTTTCTTCCTGTTCGAAGGTATTATCTGATGTCCATTCATCGGCATTAGTTAATGGGACTGCAAATTCTGGTGCATTAAATCATTCCTGGGCAAATGAGCTTGGCAACACAAACTGGTCACAGCGTGGTTCTCTAGTACTTCAAGGGTCCTCCAATGGACTCATTCCCACCGTTAATGGCCAAGCACAACACTTAATGGGTTTGGTTCCCCAACAGATTGATCAATCTCTGTATGGAGTTCCTGTTTCTAGTTCAAGACCATCTCTAAACCAATTTTCACAAGGGGTGACAGATAAGCAAGCTGTGCAGCAAATGCCAACTTTTAATAGTTCATTTCCAGCTGATCACTACACTCCATTAGCAGATCAAGTTGGTGGGCAGGATGGAATTTTCCTCTCTAGACAGAGACTCCAAGTTGAAAATGTCTTTGGAGATGCTCCAAGCCAAACTCCTTCTAATCAAATAGATGTGGCTAACCTTCAGCAAGTTGATAGTATGCAAAATGCGTCAGCTTTACAGGAATTCCGTGGCAGACTGGATATAGCTGTTCCTCCAGAGACCACTCAGGAGGAAGCAGCAGGGGAAGCTTCTCCCTCACAGAACGAAGTTGGATTAGATCCTACAGAAGAACGAATTTTGTTTGGTTCAGATGATAATATATGGGCCGCCTTTGGCAAGAGCCCTATGAGTGGTGAAGGTGGTAATCCTTTTGATGGTGCTGAATTGCTTGATGGGACTCCTTCTATCCAAGGTGGTACTTGGAGTGCTCTTATGCAGTCTGCTGTTGCAGAAACTTCTAGCAGTGATGTTGGTCTACCGGAGCAGTGGACTGGTTTAAATTATCATAGTGGTGAAATTCCTTCCGGGAGTTCCAACTTGACATATAACAACGAGAGACATAAAACAACTTATGCCGAAGACAACTTGCCCCAAGCCTCATCGATGAATTCTGTTTCTGGTAGCCCCGATATGAGAAATAGCTATCACAATGCTCAGGGGCAGAGGTTTCCGTTTGAGCCAGGCAAGAGTCTGCAATCAAATTCTTCTCAGAGACTTGTGCTGTCATCGGATGAAAGAAATAAGTGGTCTAAGTTAGGTCAATCACAAATGTTAGGTGCTGGAGGTTGCCAGATGGTTGAAAAAACTTCAACTCTTGACCGGGAAATGATTTCAAAAAACATTTCTAGTAATTTGGCACCCAAGATTGGCGAAGCTAAGGAACAGTACAACAGATCAGCTGGTTTGAGTGTTCTTGAATCAGCAATGCCCTGTGGAGATGCAGAAACTGCATCGAGAGAGCACTCATCTAATTCACAAGATCACAATCAGAACAAGTTCATTCAAGGTGAAGTTCATGGGAGTGCGGGATGGAATTCTAATCCTGGCCGTAATACTACTGTTAATATGGCTCACGCAGAATCATCTGTGGGTAGTCCCCAGGCAAATTCTGAGGTCTCCGGCTTGCATAATTCTGCTGCAGTACCCAACTCAAGTACCATGATGAGTGGCAAGGAAACCAGTCTCTTCTTCAAAAATAATCATCAATCTACTTATTGGAATAATGCTGATCGGTTGGTGAAATCTAGTGTCAGCAAAGGGGAGGTCTTACAACATCATGTTTCTGAGGACAACCAGCTTTTGCACTCATCTCTGGATATTCGCGAGAAAGAGGGTAAAATGCATGAGATGGAGAACAGTGATAAACAGGAGAACTCAAATGACAGTCATCGCTCTAACTTATCCCGTCATTCTTCTGCTGGTGATGTTCGGGAAAATGTATTGTCAGATGCTAGTGATTCAAGGTTTCTGCCTACTGGGAAGCATAAGTTGTCTAATGAGGTTGGTCAGAGAAATCCTTGGGCTAACAAGTTTCAGCATCATCCTATGGGAAACGTGGATAAGGTTGCAGATCCTACTTGTGGAATGAGACACGCCACTCATTCTCAGCCTATGTTGCAGCAGAATGCCGCTCACTATGGACAGTCTCTGTTGGCTCAGGTTCCTAACATTGAGGCAGATTTGGCAAAGGTGTTATATCTGATTTATGATAATATAATTTTGTTGAGTTCTATAAACCTTTGGTTAGTAATTAAAGGAGAAAGTGTCCTAATTTACAGGTGCATGCATCTAATGAGCTGACTGATGGAAAAGGATATGGGGTGCACTCTGGTGCCGGCTTTCCTGGCGGTGCATCTAATATGTCTGCACTGATAAATAGATCTATTGGGCTACCACCAAATACGGCTCCAAAATCTAGGTTGTCAATTCAATGTTTCTCATAATTTACAAAGGCCTGTCTGGCAGGAAATATTATTTCAGCGCTCAAATACTGAACTAGTTATATCTAAGTTGGTGTTTGGCTAGAAAATTTGGGTTTCAAGTGTAATATTATTTGAACTTATCTGAACTATGCAGTAGTTTAAGTTGTATTCAAGTGACATTTCACCTCAGATTTTTTTTTTTGAGTTTGAGAAATTTTCTTTTTCTAAATGAAATTTATGTCTAAACAGAACTCTGATTTCTACAAACCTTTTCTCAACTTGAATTTCAAATACTGTTCTTTCAATTTCGGCTCAAAAATTGCCCATACACGTGCTGTGTTGTCTCCTAGGTTCTCAGTGATAGCTTAAATACGTTATCTGTTATAACTTTAGATGTTTTTTGGAACATTCAGCTGTAACCTTTTAATTCAGGCTGTACAGATCTGATGCTTTGACTGGTTTTCTCATTGCAGTCCAGACATGCTACAACTTCTTCAGAAGGTGGATCCATTGAGAGAGCGTGGTTCTACGGGTCACTTCAACACTTATGAACATAAATCCTCGTCTGGTGTGCCTGAAACCGAAAATTCTGATGGGTCTGCTGGACACCTCTGGCGAAGTCAGTCTTCTGCCTCTCAAGGTTTTGGTCTTCAACTTGGCCCTCCATCACAACAGATCTCAGTCCAAGCCCATCTCTTGTCATCTCAAGGTCCTATTGAAGCAGTTAGCTCTTCACATGCAAGTCATTCTGTTGCTGAGATTACAGAGAAAATTAAGGGGCAGATGCTCCGTCCGCATCAGGCTCAATCCTTGCCTTCCCCTTCTGATCTCTTACAGCCAGAGTCGCAGCATAACACATCTAGAGTTCCAGGAAGTACAATCAAAGAAACTGATACACACACCATGTCTGGGAACTTTTCTTCAGCATTTGAATCACCTTCTGGTCATACTTACTCGAGAAATCAGCTTCAAAATCCCCAGATGGTTAGTGCTAGTGGGAGAGATTCAACAGATCAGTCTATTGGTGTAGCTTTTAATGAACATGCTTCCCATTCAACAGAAAAAGGAGATTCTGGCAGAGGGCCTTTGCCGGATAGGTCTGGCGATATACCATATAGTCCCGCACACTCTATGTTAATGTATCAGGTGAGTAATGCCAATAGTCCCCATGGAAGCGTCTCTATTAATCAAGCTTCATCCAATGAGTCAGTGTCAGCTTCCCCATCTTTTTTAATGCCTGGGATATCTCTGCAGGGTTCATCGTCCAAGAAGTTAACTAATACGCAGACCAACTTTCCACCACCACCGCACTTTTTCAGTAGTCAGTATAGCAAGGATCCTTCTCATATTCCCCAGCTGAATCAGATGAATACTATGGAGTCATCATTATCTGCCTCAGAGAGGCAAGGTAATCAAGATGCCAATAAAGGAGGGAATTCCATGTCTGAGCTTGGTAGTGGTTCAGTGAATTCTCTGCATTCTGTCGAGGGGGGAGAACTGCGAGAAAAGGAGAACACTTCTGAGCCAGTTCCTAAGATAAATGTGGACTTAGTGCAGGAGATGGATGATTCAAAGGGTAGAGAATCTATTGTCAAGAATCTCCGCGAATCCACCTCTATGCAGAGAGATATTGAAGCTTTTGGCCGATCACTGAAACCAAATAGCTTTCCTAATCAAAGTTATTCCTTACTAAACCAAATGTGGACCATGAAAAACGCGGAGACTAGCAATATGGCCTTCAAAAGAATGATGGTACCTGACAGCAGTGCAGCTACTCAGCAAGTTCCATCTACTGATTGTAGAATGCGAAACTACGCTGGGCCGGATGAGTTGCAGGGAAGTCTATCATTTCAACATGGAGGAAGGATGACTCCTCACGATGTTGCATTTCGACAGGATGAATATCAGGCTGGCTCTTATAACAGCAATAATAGTTCTGTTAAGCCCGAGCAAACTCAGATTAGTCCGCATATGGCACCATCATGGTTCAATCAGTATGGAAGCTTCAAGAACGGGCAGATGTTACAGGTGTATGATATACACAGAGCTGCTGCCATGAAGACAGCGGAACAGCCTTTTACTCCTGCAAAGTCCACAAGTGGTTTGTATGCTTTTAACTCTATTCAGCATATAATCCCTGCAAATGCTGATAGAAGTCAAATTGATAATCTCGGGCAAAGTTCAGTTTCCAACTCTGCTGGAACTGAGCATCTTTCTTCTCTACAAATGTTGCCCGTGAGCATTGATCAGCAGAATCCAATCATGAAGCCCAAAAAGCGGAAACGTTCTACATATGAATTCACTCCTTGGTACAAAGAAATTTCTCTGGATTTGTGGAGCGATCAGACAATCAGGTTCTTATTGTGCAACAACTTTGATAGATCCCTTTGCTATGAAGCTATTTGTCGGCTTCTATAATTCCATCTGTTGTTTTCACTTTGGTTGTTTATGTTATTTCCGACATCATGTTTGTTGATGCGTGTTAATTTTCCTTTGGCAGCCTGTCAGATATAGAGTGGGCCAAAGCAGTTAATAGGCTTACTGAAAAGGTGTCTTGATTTGCCTACTATAATCATCTTATTTGTTATGTGGTTGCCATTTCGTTTCTGACATCCTATATTTGTCTGGTAACAGGTTAAAGAAATTGATTCTATTGATGATGGGCCACCCAGGCTTAAAGCTAGAAGAAGGCTTATGTTGACCACTCAGCTTACGCAGCAACTATTTTATCCTCCACCTGCCGCAGTTTTATCTGCTGATGCTAAATCAGAGTATGAGAGTGTGGCTTACTCCATTTCCAGATTGGCATTAGGGGATGCATGCAGCATGGTCTCTTGCTCGACTGCTGATACAAATATGCCTCATGCTGGCAAAGAACTGTAAGTTCTACTTATTATTCGTTTTTTTCCTTGAGATTGTTTTTTTGATGACCAAAAAAAAAAAAAAAACACAGTACCGAAACCATATTTGAGGTTGTTTTGTTGACGACAAAAAAAATCAGTGCGAAGGTTGTACTGAAACCATATTTACAATGAGCCGAATTAAAAGGCAAAACTGTTCTTTAGTTCCTGTCAAGATTCTAGAATTTCTAGGATTGATACAGTGGCTTCTGTTTACACCAAATAACAGAAAAGCAAAATAAAAGTTGGTTTGATCTTCTGCATTGAGCTGCCACTAGCTGCAAAACATCTTGAATTACTCTCTTTCCAGATTGTCCTCCACACACATGCTGGGAGAATCCTCCATCTACCTCTATCACTTGCTCCAGCACCAGCCTCATCCCAACATTAAAAAGCTTCAATAATCTTACTAGGCATTGTCCAGGATATAGCTCCGCGATTGATAAAGATCTTCCGCCACTGTTCTGTTATCCTGCAGTGTGTAAGAATAAAGGGCTAACTTCTCAGCTTCTTTCCACATAGATAGCACCTTGAAGCTTGAACAAAGTGAAATTTCTCTCTTATTGTAATAATCTTGGGTCAAGACAGACTCTTTTGCTAGCGGCCAAGTCAAACAAGTTACTTTATAGGGTGTCTTGATTCTCCAAATATGCTTTCATGGTAAGAATCACAGTTCTTATCCTGCTGTGTAAGGATAGGGTATAACTGTATCAGCTATGTGCCCCACACATAGCACCTTGAGGCTTCAACAAAGTGAAATTCCTACCTTTGTGAGATTATCTTGGGTCAAGACAGACTCTTTTGCTAGCAGCCAAGTGAAACAAGCTACTTTATAGAGTATCTTGGTTTTCCAAATATGCTTCCATGGCCAATGAGTAATCTGCTGTGGTAAGATCTTGTATGCTGCCACCTTATAACTGCCACTGTTATGCTACTGCCACCACAATGTATCTACCTCCTCCGTGAACCTTTAAAGTCTTCTATCTGTTTGCAGAATTCAGTCAACCTAGCTACCTCCCAATTATTCAACATTCTCCTTTCTACGAGTTCCAAGCCTTGAGGCGTCCACATTTCAGCTGCTTTGTTTTTGTTGATGCTCTACTTATTACTTGAGATCGATTAATTTGCATCTAAAAATTTGTTGCTGAGGTGCTCATAATTTGTTTGATGTATTACTAGTGTTCCTGACAAGTGCAAGGCATCTGAGAGAAATGATAGACATCACTTTGACAGAGCTGTGGAGGAGTTAATGGGAAGAGCTTGGAAGTTAGAAACTGACTTTTTGAGGTAAATGGTTCATGTTTTGTTTATGCTCGTCTTTATTTATCGTAATAAAAGCAGTGTCCATCACTAAAAACTATCTGTATATACTACACACATACTACACGCACGTCATTTATCTGTTAGTATTGGTGGGAGGTAAGGAAAAGTAGTTGAAGGAATCAAGCCATGTCAGAAATCAGGGTTGTCTTTCCTTGTGGCATTTGAATAGAAGATAAGTTCAGTATTCACGAGATATTTCAGAAGTTGATTACTTTTGCGCTTGGTCATATTCTTTATGCTGCTGTTTTCTCATTTTCACTTCTATATTTGGAGGTCTCTGTAATATTAATAGAAATAGTCTGCCCAGTTGAAGCACCACTGCACAAAATGCTGAAATCTGGTATGATTTCAGCTTTACCAGCCTTTTGGCACGCACTTTGTTATGCTTTAATTGTGGTATTGTTGTGCTGTAGTTACTATCCAGATTGCTTTGTCATGCTTTTATTTCTGTTGCTTCTTTTCTTAGACAGCCGAGGGTCTAGCATAACATCCTCTCTACATTCTCCCTAGATCCTTCTTTGTAGGCTACACTGGTTATGTTTTTTTTGGGTTTGTGTGATTCTTGTACGAGTATATAACATTCAATTTTGAAAATAAAGCAAAATAGCAAGTTAGCAATCAATTAGTTAATATAAAAGTAGAGGAAAAAATGAAGGTGTTATGTGAAACAATGATGAATTAGATATTCAAAAGTAGTTGCCTTTTAGAAATCCTACTTCTCTAAGAATTAAGCAAGTGTGATAGAAACTTTCAATAGCATTAGTAGTGATTAATGATTACTAACACTGCAAGGACATTAAAATAAGGATAAAACTTAAGGTAAAATCTTAATTAGTTTTAAATCCTAAATAGTAGAACCTCCTACACAGATCAACTGAGGAAAGAATTTATAGGAAATCTTTTATTCAATTTCAAAAAATAATTAAGTTATAAATTTATTCAATGTGAACCCTATTTAAAATGGGTAAAAAGAGCTAACGACATTTCACCAAGAGACTTCATGCTTTTGATATAACGTGTACGTGCCTAGCCCATGTAGCCTAGAGATTATTATAAAATTTACATTTAAGACTAACAATCTTTTAATGTATAATGCATAACTTTAAAATATTTGTTCAAATTATAAATAAGAAATAAAGCTTACAGAAAAGTCTGTTATTTCTAGTTTCCCATGTTATTTCTCTTTCAATTAATTCTCATTTTTCACTAAAATAAACAAATTATAACTAATTGGATAGGTTGTAATTCTATAATATAGAATGAAGGCTCATAAACTTAGTGGAGTTATGCTATTTTTCTGGTGTCACTTTTTTATATTATGTATTTCTATGGTGAAAAATAGAGACTCCTAAACCTAAAAAGAATGCTAAGCATGTGATTTTTTTTTTATAACTTGATGTTCGGGTGAGTGGATCACACACCATTCTAGGCCTATGTTTTCTACTTTGATTTTTCTTTTTGTTGGTGTTACTTTTTCAACTAAGGAATAATTTATGATTGGGTGAAAATCATTTACACTCCTCCACTTTGATTTAAAAATCGAACTTTCTCAACCAATGTTTTGGACGGCGAACGACGACAAGGGTTTGCCTTGCGGCGAGAGGGAAGGCCCTTTTTGAAGTGAGGCACCAATTAATACCAAAAATTTAAAATATGTTATAGCATATATAAATATTCAAAATCTCAATAGCAATATGAGTGAAAAAATATTTGCTTGTAAAGTATAAAATTTCACTAAAGGAAAGGGCAAACATGGAAACTATTTTTAACATCTATCTTGAAATTTGAACAATTCAGCTATTTTGAACAGTGAAAAAAGGTCCAAAGATTAAGTTAATATGGAATAGAGGGAGTACAATAGAAAAAAGAATAAATAGTTATGAGTTGCAATTCCTTGTTTCTTGAAAAGAAGTATTGGAAAGAAATAACCATAATAGAAATCCATAAAGAAAATCTAAGAAATGTAAAAGTGTCTATTTTTTCTAATGAAGGAAAAAATTGCTTCAAATTAAATGACAGTCATAGTTCACCTAGAAGAAGTAAGAATATTGTAAAGTGAATCGTGAATGACAAATATTATAGCTCAGGTAGGATAGTGTTTTTTTTTGGGGGAGGGGGGGGGGGTCAAGTTTTGGTTGGATAGTCTTGAGATATTATATATAAACATGTCTTATTTATTATTATATGCTTTGTGTTCATTAGATTAGTATTTGCACGTTTCGTGAGATCTCTTTCTTTTGTTATTGGACTTGCTTTGGCAGCCATCAATCAAATTTTGATTGATTTTAACTTTGTAATAGTAGTTTAAATATGGCAAGGTTTAGTGAGCAATATTTTGGTTAGTTCTAAATACTAGAATTGCTTGTATAGTTCAAACAAAGAAAGATTTAATAAAAAATAAATTATTTTAAAGTCCTAAATATTAGAGAAATAGTTAATGGCTACTTTGTCTAGTGTGATAGCAATTTTTAAAGGGTAGAAAAGTGAACATCATCTCGCTAAGAACCTTCGTGCTTTTAAATACAGTTGTTTCTCACCATGTGCATTCATATGTATGCCTAGCCATGAAGTACACCGTAGCATAAAATAATATTTATATTATTGAATAAACTTTTGAGTAAATAATTACACCTTGACAAATATAGTAAAGTTTTATGAAAGTTACATCGCTGAACTGTAAGGAAATACCTATGCTTACAATATTCCTGATCAACTTCTTTTTTAATGACAACCAAAGTAAAAGCATCTTTTAATCACATCGGGCAATTATTAATGATTAATAACAAGACATAGAGTTCTTCAACTTCTCAATCCAAATTCAACATGTTATATAAGTTTCTTAAAACAAAAAACATTAAAAGTCGCACAACTAATCCTCATCGAGTGTATATACGAATGTAAAATATTCACCTTGTTGTACTTGTAAAGTGAATGTATTTCTTGACAATAGTTCATTGGAAAATGCTTTTCAATTCAACTAATAGAGAAGCAAAAAACACATGTAGTGCATTCTATTCAATAAATTTGATAATTTATGTCAAAGAGGAACGACCAATAACTCAAAGCGAACTTATAACATTATATTAGTCCATTTTGTTCATTTAGTTTTGGACATCCAATAGATAAATCAATAAGCTTGACAAAATATACTGAAGTGGACTAAATATAGAACTAAGGACAAACTTAAAAGAACAATATTTACAAAAAATCAAATGGTGAAGATAACTAATGACCTCTAGCCCGATCACATAAATACACTTCTATAAAGAACATAGTTGCTTCCTATAAAACAAAAATAATCAATAACAGTAAATACCTACTCCTCTTGTTCCAATTTTAGTATTACTGGTTTTTGGGCGGGGTGGGATATGTCCCAAAAAGAGGAAGTTTTTCAATTCCACCATTATACCGGTGAAGTTTAAGGCCATAGGATTTAAAGAACCACAATTGGGACTTCGGAGCAAAATTAGTGTCATTCATGAAATGATTGAGATACTTGAATTGATAAACCAAAAAAAAAGGATAAAAGCAGTTATATATAGTGGGAATAAGCACACAACTTTCCGTCAGCATATGTGCTTCTCCACATAAAGGAGCTGCTTGGCTTGGTGGTTCAAGCTTGACATTTTAATACAAAGGTGCCCGGATTGAACCTCAGCAACAACAAATTTTTTACTCAGCTTTGTGCCGCCTCTATCTCCTTGAAATTTCAAACCAAACACAAGTTTGAACCTCATCAACATCACTTTCATTTTTTTTCATTTTTACATACCAACAGAAGGTGGGGCCCACTTACAACAAATAATAATTTACCAAAAATTGGAAAATTTTGATTGATTGTCAAATTTTCGTATGCGGAACATAAATTGAAACAAAACGTGTAACATATATTATTTAATATTAACATAAAATATACTATAATAAGTCGCAATAATTAACAACTTAAATTTTTAAAAAATATATAAAAAATTCTATCAGTATCGCATGAATCAAAACCAAAAAATAACATGTATGGCTCCATGCTTGATTAATTTTTTTACCACTTCATTTTAATTAATTGCTCCGATTTAATTTGTCAAAAAAATTAATATAATTTATAAATTTATGATCTTAAATTAAATATATGGCAAATTACTTGACTCATATGTGTCAAAAATATTTTTTCATCTTGTGTTAACATGTCACGTGGAAAGTTAAATTTTAAAAAGTTATCAAAAAGGGAGAAACATTCTTTTTTAGATGAACTATAAAAATGACAGAAATTCAAACGAATGAAATATCATATTTTAAATTTAAATTTAGTCATACGATGTAGTTGCTCGGGCTGCTTTTACTAGCATATATATAGAGGAGTAATGCTATAGCATACATCTTTGAACTTTAAACATTCATTTCTAAACATTCGTAATTATAAGTAAAAACTGACATCTTAATTGGTTAAAAAAAGCAGCTCATGTTGTACATGTTGATAAGTTGCTTGGGGATCATCCCCATCCTATTGATTATCAAGTTAAAATAACCTGTAACCAATAGTCATTTGATGTTACAAATCATGACTTTTTAGGATTGTTTCTACGAATAATGATATGCAGAACGTAGAGTTAAAAAACAGTGGAAACGATGTAAAAGATAGGTTAAAGCAGAATGTGAAGGAAAAAATAAGGTAGACTGACTTAACCCAAGACCCTAGTTAACAATTGTCGTGCAACTTCTACACTGTAGCTTTCTCCCTGCCGTGCTTAGATCTTAATTTGGTTCATATAATTTGTGAAAATATTCAAGGTCCAAAACATAGTCAAAAACAGAAGATTTGATGTTGCCCTTGTGAAATATGGAGAAACTGAACAAAACTTCTCTGGAAAAGGGATATCATCTTAAGATTGAAGCATGTTTTCTTTATGTGTTTTGATATGTAAATTTGTTATGTAGATCAGTCTATCTAGGCATGCCTTTGGGGGCAAAATATAAAGCAATCACTATTTGGGATGGAATTAGTGAGAAAACTGAGAGGAAGTTCGCACTTCGGAAGTCTCAATACCTTTTATTGGGAGGTAGAGTCACTTTGATAAACTCTGTGCTAGATTCTCTACCAACTTATGTGATGTCCTTTTTCCCGATACCTGGTGAGGTGATTAAAATTCTAGATACTTTGAGAAGGAATTTCCTCTGGCAAGGAAATAAAATCGAGAAATGTTTCAATTTGGTAAAATGAGCAGAAGTTCAACAAGGGGAATTATTGGGGTTTGGGAGTAAGGAAGCTCAAGTTACAGTACAAAAGTCTACCAAGCAAGTGGTTATGGAGGTACATTCAAGGGGAGCATGCACTATGGAAAGAGGTGATACAACACAAATTCGACCAAGAAGAGCAATGGTGTTCAGGTGAAGTAACAACCACTTATAGAGTTGGAGTTTGGAGGACTATCAGAAGATGTTGGCTGGCTCTACAAGTTAATACAAAAGTTAAAGTTGGGAGGGGTGGGGGGGATAAGGTTTTATTTTGGAAAGAATACTGGACTGGTCAAGGATCTTTTCAAAGTTTGTTTCCTGGACTTTATTCTATCAGTATGCATACTGATAGCAAAATCAGTGAGTTGTGGTCTCAACAAAGGTGTAATTTGGTATTTAGAAGATTATTGAATATGATAGAAAGTTTTCCACGCGCTAATTTGGAAACAGACTATTATGGACGCAAAAGCCAGATGGGAGATTTTCTGTCAATAGATTGTATAAGTGGGGTCTTCCATAACTAGAGGAAGGAGGAAAGGGCCATGGACTGTTGTTTGGAAGAGTGTAGCTCCCTCTAAAGTGAAGTGTTTATAGTAAAGTTTCTATCCATAACTGGAGGAGGGAGGAAAGGGCCATGGAGTGTTGTCTGGTTGGTAGCTAGGAGAGCATGTTTGACTCATGAAGCATTACAGAGAAGGGGCATCAACATATCCTCTAGATGCTTGCTATGTAAAGAGGCACTGGAAACCAACAAACATTTATTTTTGCATTGCAAAGTAACAACGCAAGTATGGGCTTATTCTCTTCAATTTAGCTAGCCAAAACTGGTGTTTGCCAAAAAACATCATCAGACTTATTGGATTGTTGGATCAGAAGAAGGGGGGGGGGGGTTAATCTGGTGGAATATTTGGAAGGAAAGGAATCAACGAATTTTTAAAGGAAAAGAATGCTCAATGCAGAAGATTAAATGGAAAATAATTACTTAGTTTTTTGGTGTAAAGAACAAAATATAGAAGAGGAAATCTAGTTAGTGGATTTCATAGGTTCTTTGTAAGTATTTTTGTTTTTTTTCCTCTTTCTTTCCCTTCCTTCTCTGTTACTATTTTTTGGAGGTTGCTAGCATAGCCCTTAATGCTGAGGAATACAAATTACCAGTTTCAACAACAACAAAAAAAAAGCTTCACTGTTCAAAAGTATGAAACTTGGTTGGAGAAGTTTGTAGCTGCGTGTTTTTTCTTTTGTTTTAGCAAGTGTATTAGGTTTTTGAGATTAGAGGGGCGTTAAAGTAATTTAACTTTTCAAGTAAGTAATTTAACTTTTCAAGTTAGGGATTCATGCCTTAAGTGTAATAAAGATGGATATAGATTATCAACTTGATGTAAATTTCAAGGACATCTTCTCTACGATTCAGTGCATCTTCGAAAATTTGGAAGATTTGGTAACAGGTCTGTTTATCGCCATTA
>JAPFFP010000070.1:23223997-23239167 GCA_026153255.1 Solanum medicagineum
TATCGCCTGAGAAGCGGACTGTTCGTGCAACTTGGTCAAATTTATTTAACAACATTAAATGAGTATTATTTGTCTCATGATCGACAATAAATAACTTAAAAAGGATTTTTAAAAAATGCAAAGATTGAAAACAAAACAAACGGAGGCAAAATGAATAACAATTTTAATAAAAATTTTATGGTGGTCAAATTACTTGTGATTTTTTTTTTCACGTCTCTTATAACAATTTTATATGAGTGCTCAAAATATCAATACCAACCATGTGTTTATGGTCTTCGGAATAATAACCATTAAAAGTAAAACGAGAGAAGGAAATTATTTTTGTTATAATATCCAAAGTGATAAAATAAATTGAGACAATTATTTTTTAAAAATTATGACAAATAATTAATAGAAAGAGTAATATCATCTATTTTCTTGAGAACACCAAAATAGGCAAATGACCAGACCTACATATGTTTTTTTCCAACATGATATTAGTCATGTATTAAATTTATGATAGTATGATAGTATATGATACCATATTAATATATGATATACACGATGTGAGCATCATAGACGACCAAAGAGTGTTTTTTGAATGAATGAACCATCTGCTGTAGAGAAGGTATTAATCCTACCTTCAAAGAAGAGAAGGATTTGCACGAGTTGCCATAGAGACGGGCAAACCATCGATTCCTGTTTTCGGTTTCGGCTAAGTGATATTTTGTTCCTTTTTTTTTTTGGTTTTTCATCCGGTGTTCGGAGCCTGTAGAGCCTCGATTAAATCCAGATCGTGCACTGTAGGGCCAATTTGCTGGTGGCGCTTCTAATGGGATTTTTTCCATTCCCAAGGCTCAAACTGAGACCTCTAGTTAAGCGTGAAGTACTCTCACCAGTGCATTACAACCCCTGTTGGTATATTTTGTTCTTTCTATTTCTGTTTTTGTAGTGTTTACTTCCATGTTTGCGCTTTTATTTCTGTTTCTGTAGTGTTCAGATATTTACTTCCATCTTTGTGCTTTGATGCATAAAGATGTCTCACTTGGGGCATGAAATGATCTCTATCCTGTGCGTTTTCAACGCAGGTTATTTTGTTAATTAGAATATGAATAGTAAATCATAATATTTGTAAGGCACAACTAATGATTGTCAATCATATCTATCAAATAAGTACTCAACAATCATCCGATCATATATATTATCTGCCGCCGAATCAACTCATGCGGAGTATTCATAGAGCAGGACAAATATGCATATCCTGTAATTTGTTGCAGCAATCCACAATGTCTGTGAAAAGATAAGAGATGAAATAGTGCTATAACAATAACAATATATTCGGTGGAATCTTATTAGAGAATGTAAAATGTATGCAAACTTTAGCACTACCGAGTAGAGAAAATATTTTCTGGGAACCTTCGTCTCAAAAACCCACGAGCAGAATATACAAAAAGGAAGAAAAAAAAAGGAAATAGAAAGAGCAACTAATAACGAAAAGCACATGACAGTATATAAATACCATAAAATTAACATATATACGACAGATAATGACAACACATGATACAAAACACGATTACTCCTGCTATACTCCAAGGTTAAATATCCACCTTATCCTATCAACCAATTAGACTACTACTCTAATTCACGACTTCCACTCCCTTCAAGTTATATTCAATAGCATGAAGGTCTTCCAGCAGTCCCATTAACTCCATGATACTGTTGGCCCCAAATTACAAATAGCATTGAGTAAAGCTCTTCCTCACAATCACCAAAAGCATTTTATAACAACTGACTCCAAATGAACAACCTGCCAGTCTAATCATCAAACAATTGGAGTGCATATTCAAAATTATCACATTTTTAAAAGGACAAAATGCCACAAAAGATTTATGGGTGCAATGTCATCTTCAATTTTTCCTATAAACTAGAAAATCAATTTGTCAGCTCCAACAACGGCAACGCCCTTGCGTTTGACGGATTCAAAAAGCGGCGCCACCATGTGCTGGTAGTGAACGGGTCTATTGAGCTCCTCTCCAACATCGATTTCCACGTTGTGGACTCCTACTTCACTGAGCCTATCTCCGAGCTTCTCCCCGACTCTAGAGGCGATTTTCGTATCCCAGAGATTTCGGCACCTAGGCACTCGGTTGAGCTTGGCTCTACACTGCGCTGCGAACTCTTGCTCGGAGGATGAAGCCATAGCTACGATGGTGTCGGTGCTGGGGGTTGTCACCTGTGCTGTGATTTTCCGGCAGGAAACGAACAGGCGGAGGAGATGAGTTCCGGTGGCCATTTACGGCGTCGTATTAGTGGTTTTTACATAGGCTGCGTTTGGATCCTTGAGAAATGGAATTAAAGTGGTTTCCATATCATGACTATGTGGTAATTAAGTGTTCACTATTGAAATCTATAAATTACTTTATATTATTATTAATTTTTTCCTCATAGTTGCAAATTGCGGTTCTTGAGGTCAACTTGACTATATTTCAAACTAAATTGAAATAGTTAAATTTAATATTTGAAATCTAAAATTTAGATGATTGAAAACTATATGCAAAACGTTATAAGTTGCAATTTTCCTATATTGATACGATGAAAAAATATATCTTAAAATGTTGGTTAACGTTCATATAATTTGACCTTAATAAGTGAAATGACGACAAGTAAAAATGAACGAACGGAGTATAAAACAAGGTAAAGGCAATTATTTGACAAAAAAAATTAATGATTGTGCAATCTCAGAGATTAGAATATGAAAATTGACTAATTGGATGAATATTAGGAGTATTATATTTTCCTAAATTTATACAATTTTATATAAATGCACAAATACTTCCATAGAATTCGACATGAATATGACATTGAAAGTGAAGAGTCCGCAGCTTAGCTAATCGGAACTAGAACCATGAATAAGGTTAATATTGTTTTCTTTCATAACAGTGCTGTTTAGATCAAGCTTGTGCACATCTCGTATATTTAAATGTGAGACCCCATGGTTCTCAATCCTGAGAAGCTCTTGTGTAGATTTCTAGCCCCTTTGGAAAGCCACTGCGAGATAAGGCTATAACTGTTAGTTGCTGGGAGAAGGATACTTTGAAAGCTTATTGTCCAGTGTGTTTGTAAGTCCTAAGCAAACCACTTGATTCTGAACTGAAAATGACACTGGCTGTTATGACCTTGATGTTCAATTGCATTGGGAAGTGATGCAAAACAAAGGAAGATCAATTGTTCACACGCCCTCTTTCTGCTTTAGAGCTGGGACGGCTGCTGGAATTGGTGCCCTGATGGTTATTCTTGCCAGAAGTCATGCTCAAGCATTTGGCAAACAGAGGTGAAGTTTATCTCTAATTTTGACTAACAAGGGTCAATGATGAAATTATTGTGTTTTGCTGCTAGTTTTTGCCCCAGTTCTGAAAATTAGCTTAGTGTAAAGATGCTATTTCGCAATATTAGGAAAGATCAAATAGAGAGAATTATTTAAGCAGTTGAATGCTAAAAGTTCGTTTAGTAAGAATTAGTCATTTTCGATAATACATAATCAGCGAAAATTATTCCTTACTTCAAATGTCTGACCAAATCGCCAGTTAGCTGGAGCAACATTATCATTTTGAACCCATCTGCCATCACTAGTCTGTACTAGGAAAGACAAACTTTGTCCTACCAACTGCTGAGAAGTCTGCCAATTTTGTCACCAATTTCGCCACATTGGTAGCCATCCTGTTTTACATCCTTTGATTTTGACATTGACAACATCTCCAGCACCTCCCACATTGTAAACAAGAACAAGATTCTAATAAGGATTACCCTTGATCTCAAACTTTAGACCTCCTTTTCTGTGGCAATTGACTCTTCTGTAAACAACAGGGACAAATCCTACTTTGTACTCGGCAATCTTTAAGAACATTACCAATGACAGATCAAAGTGTTCTTGTGGAGGATTACACCAAACGTCTTTAGTTTTTGTGTAATTTGGAGGGCAGAAATTGGTGGCCGTTATAGTTATGATTTGGCCTAGATGGCATGCTTTAGGAGCATTGACACACATTATTTGAATGCAAGCTCCATAGGTAGATCCATTTTTGAAGAGTGTTGTGCTTACTGCTGCTGTTCCAAGCCATACCCTTGCTCGAATAAATTTCCTTAACCACAAGCTCCCTCTGCAATACAGTAAGCAAATAAGTTTGTTACAAATGTTAATATGTGTCATGAAAAAGCATCATCATCATATTTGGTTAAATTATACAAGTGAGGTTTGGAAAGGGTAGAGTACAATCAAACCTTATGCTTATCTCATGAAGGTAGAGAAATTGTTTCCGAAGGACCTTTGACTCAGAAAAATCAAACTAAACTTTGAAATTTTATGCATAGCTGAAAATGCTTCTATAACACGATATTTCTCCAAATATACCTATCTCAAACCTTGAGATGATTTGTCAATATCGTCCATTTACTTCTTCCTAGGCTCTTTTTAAAATATGCGATAATCAATGAAAACACATTAAAGAAAAAGGGTAATTTAGAAAGGAAAAATTTAATACATCTTTGGTCTTTGAAAAACAAATCATTAATTGGATCAATGTTAGTATTGTCAGTGTGAGCATACTCACATTGTCGATCCTAATTCCTAATTTTGGATAGAAGATGGCTACGGCTGATGAAATGCGATGGAGAAAAATCATTTTTTGTCTATATGTGTTTACATATCTCAACATCATGTTGTAGCCACATATAATAAAAGCTTGTCAATTGAACAATTTTCATTGAATATTTTTCATATATAAAAGTTTTTAGCTTAGTCACTGTCTCAATAACATATGATGTACAATAAATTAAACTGCAAAAAAAACTTTCGCATGGTTTCGCCACCATTTATGTCACCATAAAATGTGGCACGTGCATTTTTCCATCCCTTGTTATACAAATGTCCTTCTACCTCTTTATTTTCAAATGCTTCAACTAAAAAATTAACAGCAAATGTGATAAACAAAATGAAGAAACTTTGGTGTTTGGCCATTTTAGCTAAAACAATTTTTCTCTAAACTGGTTGATTTGTTGGAAAAATAGGTTGCTTTGGACATATAATTTACAGCCAAAATATTCTCTTATTACGGAAATAAAATTAAGTGTAGGAAAAAAGTGGAAATTACATTGATGAGAATAGATATTGACATTTGGATATAATGGAGTTACTTTTGGAAATTAATTAAATAAATTAAATCAACTACACATAGCCAACTTTTGGGATCATCCATTATATTCAAAAGTTGGCTAATCCAACTGGTTCTTTCCAATTAGCGAGGATTTGCATTTTATGAGCTTATAAAAATAAGCAAATCTGCATCAGTTTTAATTTGCTGAAAGAATTGGGGGAGTTAATTACTTCATTGGTCTTGTAGTTTAATGAGAAAAGTTGGATAAATAGGAATTTAGTGATTTTTTACTCTATAATCTTGGATTTTTTATTTAATTAACTGTGAATATAATCAGGTTATTTATAGAGATGTTTACTACTCTCTCTATTATATATGAACTTAATATTTTCAGGCTTTTTCTTTATTCAAAATAGTTAAATTATTTAAAAATCTAGATGAATGTTTGAAACTTTTTTCATATTTGCTATTTCATTTGTTGAAATTTTATATTATCGAAGAGATAAATTATCCTACTTGCAAAGTTATATTTTTATTTCACAAAAGGCAATATGGAAAAAATGGTATAAATTTTTTCTTAATATGTGTGCATTACCTACGGAAGGAGTACTAACTAAATACTCCTTTCATCCGTCTTTACTTGTCACAAGGATTAAGAAATAGTAAATGATAAGGATAATTTTACAAATTACCCGTTGAATAAAATAAATATAGTGTATTGAAAAATATAATAGAGAATTGAATCTAATTAATGATAAGGTTAGATTAAGAAGTGTAAAATTATCTCTTGATTTCATAAACTGAACAAGTATTGTTGGACATCCCAAAATAGTATAGTGGACAAGTAAAGATGGATGATACTATTTTGGGAATGTCAAACAAATACCTGTTCAGTTATAAAATCAATGAACAATAAATCATTTTATGTCTGTTATTAGATAGTATTCATTTTCTCAATGTTTTGCTAACTTATATTTGAGAAGGGTGATTTGGTAAAATTATTTTATCATTTATTGTTTCTTAATTTTCATGTCAAGCCATTAGTGGATAATTATTGTTGGATAGTGAAAGTCTAAGCTGTGAGGATTCTTCATTTACAATGCCGCACCCATGTCGGATTCTCCAAAAATACATGGGGTATCTCTTGCTTCCGCCATAATAGAAACAACCTAATAGTTTTGTCTCTGCTGGTATTAAAATGTGACACCCCATGGTTCTCAATCCATTTCATTATCCACTAGACTTTAGTCCTTACCATCGGGCTAATATTTAACAGCCAAGGAAACACGTATCACTTATTGATCTTTTGTGATACATTACTTTGATTTATTTCTTTTCCTGAAATATCGTTGCAGAGAACAACTGTCATTTAATTGTTCACGGTAGTTGAGTACTTAAAGATGAGGAGGTCGCTAATGATGTCGTGGCAGCGACTCTGTGGTAAGCCATTTACTCTAATTGAAATTTGACCTATCACTAAGTCATGCTTATTAGCAAATATTGCAATTTATTGGGTGGATTTCTTGGCCCTTTGAAAAGCCATTGCGAGGTAAGGTGATAGCAGTTGCTGGAAGAGTCGCTACAATGGAAGATGGAATGACTTTGAAAGCTTCTCTCGCTTGTGCACCGCTTGATTCTGATCTGAAAATGACTGGCTGTGCACATGAGCTTATGGCAGGCAGATGGTTATTCTTGCCAGAAGTCATGCTCAAGCAATTTTAAGAGGTGAAGTTTATCTCTAATTTCGACTAAAGGATCTGTGATGATTCTTGTTGTGTTCTGCTGTTAGATTTTGCCCCAGTTCTGAAGAATTATCCTAGTATAAAGCTGCTGCTTCGAAATGTTAGGAAAAATCAAATAGATAGAATTATTCAAGCGGTTGAATTCTACGAGTTCGTATTATTGAACAACTAAGGTTACATGAGTGAAAATTATAATCAAGGAAAGTTATACGAGTAAAAACTACTCATTTTTCACAATACATAATCAGAGAAAATTATACTTTGCTTCAAATGTCTGACCAAATCGCCAGTTAGCAGGAGTAACATTGTCATTTTGAACCCATCTGCCATCGCTTGTTTGTACTTGGAAAGACAAGCTTTGTCCCACCAACTGCTGAGAAGTCAGCCAATTTTGTCCCCAATTTCGCGACATTTGTAGCCATCCTGTTTTTGATCCTTTGATTTTGACATTGACAACATCTCCAACACCTCCCACATTGTAAACAAGAACAAGATTCCAATTAGGATTACCCTTGATCTCAAACTTTAGACCTCCATTTTTGTGGCAAGTGACTCTTCTGTAAACAACAGGGACAACTCCTGCTTTGTACTCAGCAATCTTTAAGAACATTGGCAATGACAAATCAAAGTGTTCTTGTGGAGGATTACACCAAATGTCTTTATTTTTGTGTAATTAGCAGGGCAGGAATTGGTGGCAATTATAGTTATGATTCGGCCTGGATGACATGAAGGAGAATTGGCACACAGTATTTGAAAGCAAGCCCACAAGCAGCTCCATTATCAAAGAGTGCTTCACTTAGTGCTGTTGTTTCCAGGCCATACCCTTGCTGGATTAAGTTTCCATAACCACAAGCTCCCTCTGCAATATAGTATTCAAATAAATTTGTGACAAATGTCGATACGTATGTTATGAGAAAGTGTCATCACCAACAACATATTAAGTGAAATTCTACAAGTAAGATTTGAAAGGAACAGAGTAAAATGAAACCTTACACTTATATCATGGTAAAGAGATTATATCCGAAGGACCCTCGAGTCAGAAAAATCAAACTAAACTTTTAGATTTTTTATGCATGGGTGAAAATGCTTCTATACCCATATTTCTCCAAAAATAACTATCTCAAACCTTGAGATGGTTTGTCAAGTGTAATCTAGAAAGGAAAAAGTTAATACATCTTTTATCTTTGAAAAGGAATCATTGCTTGGATCATAAAAGAAAAATATTAGAAGCTCATTTATAATAAAGGGAGAGTGTATAAAAGAGAAAAGAAAAAGTCGAAATGAAAGTAGTAAAAATAAATGAAAATAAAAGAAACTTTTGTTAGTATTATTAGTGTGAGTTTACTTACATTGTCCATCCTAATTTCCTAAGTTTGGACAGAAGATGGCTACGGTGGATGAAATGAGATGGAAAAAAATTATTTTTAGTCTATATGTGCTAACATATCTCAACATTATCTTGTAGCCACATATAATAAAAGGTTATCAATTGAATATTTTTCGTAAATAAAATTTCTAGCTTTGTCACCATCTCGACCACATATATACATTGTATAAGGAATTAAGTTACGCATGGTTTCACCACCCTTTATGTCACCATAAATGTGGCACGTGCATTTTTCCATACATTGGCTTGCAAATCTACCTCTTCACTTTCAAATGCTTCAACTGAAAAAATAACAGCAAATATGATAAACAAAATGAAGAAATTTTGATGTTTGGCCATTTTAGCTAAATGAATATTTCTCTAAACTGGTTGATTTGTTTGGGAAAATAAGTTGCTTTGGACATATAATTTATAGCCAAACTATTCTCTTAAGAAGGAAACAATATCATAGAGAATAAATATTGAAATTTGGATATAATGGTGTTACTTTTGGAAATTAGTTAGGATAAATTAGGGAGTTAATAATATCATTTATCTTGTAGTTTAATGAGAAAAGTGGAAAAATAGAGATTTAGTGTTTTTTGTTACTCTATAATCTTGGGTTTTTAATGTAATTAGATGTGAATATAATCAGATTATCTATAAAGATGTTTACTAATCTCTCTATTCCGTATTAACTTAATTATTGAAGCTTTTTTTAAATTTAAAATAGTTAAATTGTTTATAGTTCAAGATGGATATTCGAATTTCTTTCCATATTTGCAGTATCAATTTATTAAAATTTTATATTTTTTAAGAGATAAATTATCTAAAGTCCAATTTGTTACCGTATGAAGCCGCATTCATATCAAATTCTCCAAAGATATATTACTTTTATTAAATTTAACACGTACCCGACAACTTTTTCAAAGAATCTGAGCGATGGAAGTAATTCAAAAGAGAGGGAGGGGATCAACTAAAAACATCAGAAAATATAATTGCACAGTGAATATCAGTGAAGAAAAAAAAAAAGAATGAGTGAAAATTCATTTCACTTTCATATTATTAAAAGGAAAAAAAAAGGCTTGTCTTAATTTTTTAAAAATCTTTTACGGATAATTGAATAACGAAACGAAAAAAATATATGATACATATACAGTTGGTTAATTGCCTTTGCTTTTAAAATATATTTGTATAAATTGTAAAGTAGCCAAAGTCGAAATTCTTTTTTAGATATAATTTTGGATTGACTAATAAAAAGTGACTTAGAGCCCATTTAGCTTAACTTAAAAGCGAGTCAAATCTGTTTTTAAGTTCTTTTTAGCTTATAAAAATATTTGGTGATTTTCAAAATAACTTTAAAAAGTTAAAATTTATTTAAAATAAGTTAAAAGTTAAAAGAAGCACCCCCACCTTTATTTTTTAGCTTAAAAGTTGTAATACTTTAACCAAAACAATTATCTTTTTACCCTAAATATTTTTTTATATTCCCAAAATTATCCTTAACTAAAGTAACTCTAACTACTCTCTCCCTTCTCATTATTTCAATTCAAACCACAACCCAACACTTTTCTCGTCGCGCTCTCTCTTGACAAAACTCGGGTTCTCTTCGTCGGTTCCATTAATGTAAGTTTTACTATTTTTTTAAATTTTTTTCATTAGTTTTTATTGTAAAATTGTTACTAATCCAACTATTCTTCTTGTTTAAAAAATTGGGTACTGCAAAAATTTCATTTTTAACTTATATATATAAAATTTACTTAAATAATAAATTAGAATATAAATTTATTTTACTTTATTTATTTTTTTAGACAAAAAAATCTTAAAGTAATTATTTTTTATAATGTTAACAGCTTGAAAGATATTTCAGACATTTTTAATTAAAAAGGTGTTTAACAGCACTTATATGCCAAACAAATCAACAACTTTTTTTCAACTACAACACTTTTATCTAAACACATAATTGTTTATTTTTTAAATAAATTTCAGCACTTTAAAAAATACTTTAGAAGTATTTTTTAAAAGTTATTTTTTTTCAGCTAAGCAAACGGACTCTTATAAGTTAAAGTTTTGTCTTTTGACTTTTTTCTTTACTTTTTTAGCCTAAAAAAGCATATTTTTTTTTTTTGGTTATTTCCAAGCACTAATTCAAACATTCACTTAAATAAGTTATAAATAATTATTTAATTTTTTCATAAAAGAAGAATCAATTTATTATGAAGTGTGATTCCTAGTATTTTTCTTTTGGGCTCAGGCGCTCAGCGAAAATATTGATGATTAATCCTTAATTATTCTTCATATTTAAATTGCAATGTTGGGCTTTGTAAATGGGCCTTTTCCACATCTTCCTATAAAAATATAAACCCTAGCACCTTGTTCCATCTTACCAGACAAACCCTTGCTCAGCAGAGAATCGCACGAGGCGCCGCAGGTAGAAGGGTTAGCGAAGAGGAAAAAAATGGAGCCGGCGAGAAATGTGAAGGACGTTTCGCCACACGAGTTCGTCAAGGCGTACGCCGCTCACCTGAAGCGCTCCGGCAAGGTCTGTTTTCTTCTCTGGCAATACAGCATTCTGGATGTATTTGTATATATTTACAATTTTATACAGTATCTGAATTGGTAGATTTTGTGTTAAGAGTATTTAATTTGATCATTTCGTGTTTGCTATGTTTTATATTTGATTTGCTTGTACTTTTTGCTGGAATGTCCCTTGACATTTATAGTAGATTTGTCTAGTAAGTGTTTAAACTGTAGAAGTTTTGTGGAGTCAGGAAGTCGCTCAATCTATTCAATAAATAATACTATCACCAGATTCTCTAAAATAATGCGAAACTGTGTGTTAATTACTGTTTAGGGCTGCAAGGCTTGTTCTAAGTATACTAGATGTTTCTGATTTATGCTTGAATCTGCAGCTGTATTTTGTTAATGCGTATGTTCTCTGGGTGTATCTTGTTTGATTTCATATTTGTGTAATCTGGGTTGATAGAATGAGATTGTGTGAAAGCCTAGATGTACAGTTTCAGCTGAACCCATTAGCTTTTGCTCTCTGTGTGTAGGGAAATTCATTGATTATGTATACATGTACATTTATGATCCAGTTATTAGCACTTAAATTTGTGATGTTGAACCCATAATGTTGATATCCTAGCTCCTTTCCCTACTTAAAAACAAAAATTCCTTTATAGTCCATTAGTAGTGTTTATACATAATGATCAGTAGGGTGAGTGTGTTTTTCCCCTTGATTATTAGTTAGACTGTCTTTGGACTAGCTTTGCTGCAGAATGTTGGTTTTGATGCGAGGTGAAAGTCAAGTGATCTTAATTGTTTGCTGCTTGTTAAATTTCATATCTGTAGATGGAGCTTCCTGAGTGGACTGACATTGTGAAGACTGGAAAACTGAAAGAGCTTGCCCCATATGACCCTGATTGGTATTACATTAGGGCCGGTATGTTTTTTTCTCATCTCCTCACACTGAAGAAGAGATTCTGTGAATCAATACTGCAGCTTACTAACTTTCCTTCTGTTCTGTTTTGATTTTATCAACAGCTTCTATGGCAAGAAAGATCTATTTGAGGGGAGGTATTGGTGTTGGTGGATTCCGAAGAATCTATGGTGGTAACCAGAGGAATGGCAGTCGTCCACGTCATTTCTGCAAGAGCAGTGGTTCAGTTGCACGTCACATTCTTCAGCAATTGCAGACCATGAACATCATCGACTTTGACCCCAAGGGGTACGTAGTCTTTTCACAAATTGCATCTTTCTTTTTCTTTCTGGTTGTTGCTATAGGCACGGATTTCATTGGGATAGTAAGAACTTGAATTGGTGTCTAGCTATTGATGTCTTTTGTTTGAGTGGAATTATGTAGTTATTTAATGATTGCTTTACGTGTGGCAACATGTAGTGTTTTTCTTGTTCTTCTACATATCTATCCTAATAAAGACATGTAAACCGAAAAGGGTCTTAAAGGACTGCCTTTAAAACAAATATCAAGTGTCATCTTTGTCACATTGTTTGTTTTTGATATTGTGCTGCTACTTATTGGGTCTTTTTGATACCTATGGTCTTCTGACTTATTTCTGCTATTTTGCTTTACCAAGTGGAAGGAGAATCACATCCAATGGGCAAAGAGATCTTGACCAAGTTGCTGGAAGAATTACTGCTGCCAATTAAGAGATGAAAAAGCAGGCGTTTTTATGAATACATGAGGAGTTCTCGATTTACGGTTTCAGCTTGGACCTATATAGATGTAGGGTGTTGAATCTTTTTCTCTTCATGTTTTGCCCTTTTGTCTTTAATCTGGGATTCTTTTTGCATCAGTATGCTAGTTTTGTTCTTAAAGTTACTGCAATTGTTACATGCGCTGCTATCTATCTGAATGTGGCTGCCTTGTTTTATTTTCTGTGATTGCATTGAGGTAAATGTCAGTTTCTGTTTTTGAAAAAATCTTAAATGTCATACCAGTGCATATCTGCCTTACCTATTTGACATCTTATAGTGCATGTATGATAATCATGCATCAATTTTAAATATCCATTTGATATTCAGAGATTGATTTCCATCAAGGATAAGTATCTTTAGCATATAGTATTCGATGGGTAACTTTTATCCATGCTCTAATCGCATTTTGTAGTCCAGATATTTTATTGTAAAAATTAACAAATGTAAGTGATAAGTTGAGAAGTATTATTGGGAATGCGTTTCTCCCCCAATTTAGTGGCAAAAGTGTGTATTGTTCATTGGGTTCAGAGTAGTGTTCAGTTGCTTTGCCTAAATGTTTATATTGTTCTTCCGAAAATCAATTGGACCAGAACTTCCTGAAAATCAAACCGAAGTTTCTTCCAAATACGCAATGCAATAGAAGCTCTGCACAGAGCCCCTATGAACTCAGTTGCGTGACTGAATACGCGCAATATTGTATTATTAAGCCCTACTTTGTATAATTTTCTGCTAGTTGTATTTGTACATCCTTCTACATCACATGAAAATGCAACAAATGAAGCAGCTGTGTTTTCAACCTTTGTTTGGACTGATATTTTGAGTCTATTAAAGATATCGTAATGCTCTCGACTTCCCCTCCATTTCACTTTTGCCACTTTTCTTTTGATTTGACACTCTTATGGAGTCATGCCGGTAATGTTATGCAAGAGTGAGTGTATGGATAACTGATTTAATTTATTCTTGATATAACTTTGTGCATCTTTATTCATTTTCGAAATAATTTCACGAGGTGTTTGAATCTATAAACCGTTCTACAAGATATTGTATATTCATCAACCCTTATAATCAAGCTTATCCAAACTTTCTTTTGTTAAATTGAATATCTTTTTTCGCCATCAAAATACTAATGTTATTGAAGTTGAAGATTTAACTAGAAAACTAAAAAAAGAAAAAATTATGCAAATTGAACCTATTGTGAAATTATTTACCAAAAATTGGATTCAGCCCAAACTACATGATACCATAGCAGTGTCATATTGAACTGGTATGAAATTGAACTTAATCTTCTGTATCACTCCGTTAAAATATTGATATCCTATCAAAATCATATAGAATTAGACTCTTTTTTAAGAAATAATTAAAATTTTTTTGAAAGTCACAATCTTATTTATTAAAATCATAGTCTTAATTATAAAACTCTAAACTCTGATTTTGATACCGTCGTGTATAGATACTTTGATGGTATCAAACAGTTTCATTGCAACACTATCTCTTTTTTTATATTATTAGAATATATATACACTTCATAACATCAAACACGTGAGATTTATTAAAAACGAAAATACTCCATGACATCAAAGAGATTTATTAAAAACAAAAGATATAAAAGAAAGAAAATAGCCGCTAGTAATTTTTTTTAAATTACAAGTGTTGTTATTATTTTATTTTTAAAAGGCAATGGGCATAGGTGAGGAGTACCGTGTCCCGGAGGTGTTGCTTCATAATAACCCGGAATAGCCCTATTAAAAATGGGCCCTCCACAGTCGACACGCACTGAGAGAATCCACGTGTAGCACTGCTGATCTCCGAAGAGTCGCCCCTCCTCTAGATTTAGGATTAGGAATATATAAAAACACTCTAGAAACTTGTATAAAAAATAAATCCGTAATTAACACATTGCTTGCCAAACACTTTATTAATAACGAATCACCACGACTAAATTCTGCATTTGATTAAAGCAAAAGAACATTAGCCGAATTGGACTTCGATTCTCCTTTCGAAACGCCTAGGGTTTTCAGCTACGATTCTGTTCGGAGGAACAATCTGTGACCGACTTTTTACAAAATTTGTTAATTGATACGGTAAGAGTTTGTTAACTATCAATTTGTTAAGGTTCTGCTGATTGGATTGATATGTTATTGATGAACTATGAGTATATATGCATGATCATGTTAATTTCTTCGTTTTGAGCCATTTTCCGATTGTCGGTGCATAATATATCAGTATAATTACTTTTATTGATTTAATTTGCCATCATATGGGATTTTGTCGGAAATCGTTTGATCGTTTCGCTACATTAATCTGCTTTCTCTTTGATCAACTAATTAACTCGAGAAGCAAGTATAATGCGTTTTTGCTTCAATGCTAATGATAGTTGTGTAGTGCAAAAGTTTGCATATGTGAATTACTTGTAATATTCTATGCAGTATAATTGTTTTTTAAACTAACCTGGTGTTTGGACGCGCACCACACAGGATATCTATCACCTTTAACCTATAATAGTATCAATAATGGGGTACTAGGAAACTCTGTCCGGCTAGGTGGGATAGCCGAGCCATTTCGGATAGCAGATTGGGCAAAATCACTAAAGAAAAAATCTATTCAATTAGCAAGAAAGGAGAGAGGGGGATTCGAACCTTCGATAGTTCTTTGTTCAAAACTATACCGGTTTTCAAGACCGGGGCTATCAACCACTCAGCCATCTCTCCGAAAGAC
>JAPFFP010000070.1:23239267-23251179 GCA_026153255.1 Solanum medicagineum
GTCGATCTATCTATCCGTATATAGATATATGATCTAGCATGTCCATTTGTGAAATAAAAAAGAAAATTCCATTTCCCACACCCCACTCACAATGTTAGGATTATATGGTAAGAAATCACCTTAGTGTTTTTGTAATTTTGTCTCTGCTAGTTCTCAAACAACTTCGGTAGGCCAAACCTTGGGTGATATGCAGTATAATGGTTTTACTTTCTGGTTAGTTATTTGGTTACATTTCAATATTTCCCTCGGCCAAAATTAGGCTAATTTTACACGATCGCAGCTAATGTTTAGTGGAATGTGTCTGGGAGTGTCTGATATAAATGTTATTCTCATCTTTTGCAGGTTATGTTTGTTTCTTGTGGTGTTGATTCAAAGGTTAGGGCCCTTCAGGGGTCAAAGTGACTAAGCAGGCTTCCAAGGATGTGTTGGATTGAAGTGTCATTATCTCTGGACCAAGGTTTCCAAGCGTTGTAGTTGGTTGGGCTTGTACTGAATAGTAATCTAATATGCTTGGCATAACTGGGAAAAAATGAAACTCGACATGGGATACTAGTGCCAGCATGGCTTTAGATTGTGATCGTATTTAGGTGCATGTTTTTCATAGCCTAATACTCGTCTAGGTTCATAGCCTAATATTCGTCTAGGTTCATTGCCTAATACTCGTCTAGGTTCAGATTTATACTAGAATACATGTAGTTGTGTCTCAAGTATAGAAATACAGAATTTTAAAATGGAAGATTATAGAGAATCAGAGTTTCCACTTCTTAGCTGGATCAGCAAAAATCCTTCTGAGATGGCAGAATCCCGTCTGTTTTTTCTCTCCTGTTTCATTGCTGGTTTAATAGGAATTTTAACTATATTATACACAGCTTTCCAGTGGAGAAGAAACATAAACGGTAGTTGGATGAAAGCCATAGCTAAGTCAAAGAAAAACCCGAAAACAAAGAATAAGGTCCCTGCGGCTCCTCATACTTGGTCTTTGGAAACCATCTCTCGAGGGAAAAGTTTAAAATGCTGTGTCTGTTTGAAGTCCATTTCTCCATCTCAGACACTTGGTCCAATTGTTGCTTCAGAACGATTTTTTAATCGTTGCAGCATATGTGGTGCAGCAGCTCATCTAAGTTGCTCATTGAGTGCTCACAAGGATTGTAAATGTGCATCTATGTTTGGATACCCGCATGTGGTACATCAGTGGGCAGTGCGCTGGACAGAGGTAGCTGATCAACCCGATGAATCTAATTTCTGTAGTTACTGTGAAGAGCCAAGTTCATTTCTTGGTGGGTCCCCTATATGGTGCTGCTTGTGGTGTCAGCGCCTAGTTCATGTTGATTGTCATGCCAATATGTTCAACGAAACAGGTGATATATGTGACCTGGGCCCTTTCAGAAGGCTTATTCTATCGCCACTTTATGTGAAAGAGTTTAACAGAGGCGGACTGCTGAGTTCTATCACACAAGGTGCCAATGAAATTGCATCTTCAGTGCGTGCTAGTATAATAAGTCAAAGCAAGAAATACAAGCACATTAATGAGAAACATGGGAGTGGGACCGCTCCAGAGACAAGCAATGGTGATGTTGTTGGGGATACAACTGCTGAATGCACTGCTGATTCTCATCAAGTGAATGGTAATTGTAGAATAGATGAAAACTGCAATAGTGGTGTAAATAGAGACGGGGCAGAGCAGCAGCAAGACAGCGGTGTGAAAAAGTTGATATCTATACCCAGCTTCAAGAGGAGTTCCTCCATTAATCAGAAGGATGTATCTCAACTACTAGTGCAGAAATATGAACTGACTGATTTGCCTCCAGATGCCAGACCTCTGCTAGTTTTTATAAACAAGAAAAGTGGAGCTCAACGAGGAGATTCACTTAGGCAGCGGTTGAACCTTCTATTAAACCCTGTTCAGGTGAGGTGAAGCTCCTTATCTAGTCGCTGTTCTAGTGTCCTACTTTCTATCTTTATCTATGTGTAGAGTTATGTCAATCAGCATAACTACTACATTCTAGGGAATGTTACCACCATAAGGTGTTAGTTGATTCTTATGTCCTTTAAATGGCTTAGAGAGCTTGTAGCTACTGGAAAAGATCCCATGAGTCTTATTTTATAACTTGTTTGCTTTTTCTCTCCACGCTTTTCGGAGTGTTTGACACATTTCTATGGAGTATTGTTAAATTGTGTGCCACCTAATAATATTTCATTATTAAAGATTAACTTATCTCCACTGGTTATGTTGTTGTTGTTTATTAAAGATTAACTTATCTAAACATAAGATATAACTGAGAAATCTGCTTATGTGCATAAAATATCTTTTCATACTACTAATATAGTGGTAAATCAAAACTAACTCTCTTTTGGTCTTGTGGTGAATGGAGGTAGATCTCTATCAGGAGAAGGAACAAATATGAAATTATATATGATTACATTAATCTGTTTACCAGGTTTCGGTGCGTCCGGCTTGCTATTTCCTTTTGATGCGATTTGATAATGCTTTATGAACGTCATTACAGATGGGAGTCTTTCCTGTTTAAATACTTCTTATGTGTTATCAGTAGATTCATGAATATTTTTCCAGTGAGCCAGTGTTTTGATCTGTGACTTTCCATGGATATGCTACTTAGGTCTTTGAGTTGAGTTCAACAGAAGGACCGGAAGTTGGTCTGCATCTTTTTAAAAGGGTGCCACACTTCCGGATTCTTGTCTGTGGAGGTGATGGAACTGTTGGTTGGGTTTTGAATACCATAGATAAACAAAACTATGTTTCTCCTCCACCAGTGGCAATACTCCCTGCCGGGACAGGAAATGATTTGGCTCGAGTTCTTTCCTGGGGAGGTGGTTTAGGTTCAGTTGAGAGACAAGGCGGTCTTTGCACACTTTTGCATGATATAGAACAAGCAGCAGTAACTATCCTTGATCGATGGAAAGTTTCTGTCTTAAATCAGCAGGGAAAGCTGCTTCAACCCCCAAAGTTCTTGAACAACTATCTTGGTATGGTGACTGATCTTCTCTAGATGGCCAGATAATATATTAAATTTGCATCACTGGAGAATATTATGATCACTGTCTCATTTCACCAATTTTATCCTCTATTATTATTCCTTGCAAAAGTTGATGAGTGTCCCCTGTTGATGTTCCAGGGGTTGGTTGTGATGCTAAGGTTGCATTAGAAATCCATAATATGAGGGAGGAAAACCCCGAGAAGTTCTACAATCAGGTATGCAGATTATGTTCCATAAGATCATGTGAAGCATGATAACTGTGATAGTGGGTTTGGTTTGATAAAGAAATAGGTCTGTTGCTTTCGACTATTGCATTGATCGTTATATGTCTGATGATGAACTTATTATGTACCATCTCAATAAATTTGGTGTTGGGTTGAGAAAACAAACAAATTGGTTGCCATGTAAACCTTCAGTTATGTTCTACAAGAGCATCTGAACACAACATTGGGCTGTCAAATTTGGTTTGACAAGGAATAGGTCTGTAGCTTCGAACTTGTGCTATGACCGTAGATATCTTCATGTATCATCGTTAACATCATGATACGACTAGTTCCACACAACATTGGGCTGTCAAATTTGGTTTGACAAGGAATAGGTCTGTAGCTTCGAACTTGTGCTATGACCGTAGATATCTTCATGTATCATCGTTAATATCATGATACGACTAGTTCCGGGTTAAAACGAAAAAATAGCTTCCATGTGAACTTTACTTTAGGCTTAGCTGTATGCTATAGTTTCAGAGTGTTTTTAGTTCCTGTTGAGGGTGTTTCACAGCCCCTTTTTTTCCGTAATTTCAGTATATGTATTTCTGATATGAGTTGCCTCTGTTGTGTGGGGGAATGAGAGTCAATGAGCTGTTCAGATATGAATTTACTGTGGATAGATTCGTATGCTTGTAATGGTCATCTCTTCCGATAAAATGCTCATGTACTCGGCCTATTTTCTAAGGCTGTCTATGACATCATCTTCAAATAAGGTAAGTACATCTACATTTTTGTATTTTTTGGGGGTTAGGAGGGAATTCTTCAAAGAAGAATCTGGATTTGTGGGCCGTAGCTTCCATAACCTCTCAGGCCTGGATGTTTTCTTGTCATTTTTTATTCGGGTGGATGTTTTCTTGTCATATCAAGTGTTTTTGGTCAAAGTTGAGATGAGAGATAACCCTTATATTGCACAATATCTTACTCCTAGCATAGTGCAGATGCAGAATGGTGAACCTGCATTTTGATGTTTTTATTTTGTCCCTGAATATCAATCCTTTCGAGGGGGGTGATACCTATGTTTCTGTATGCTCTGCTATGTCTAAAGCACGTTAAAATGAGTAGACCTGTTCTGTGAAAAGGCCCATCCACTGTTACCGGCTAAAGGACGGTTAACTTTTCTTGCTTCTTCTGGCTCAACTGCTTTTGTTATATTGGTCATTCTGTTGTTATCGTCCCCAGGGCTTTGATCTAGTCGTAAAGAGTAGGGCGTGTTGGGTGGGTTAGATGCACATTACGGGTTCAAACCTTGCCTCTGACAGAAATCGGGTATTTAAGGATAGAGAGAGGTCCCATCATTTACTGAGTTCCAAACCTTGCAAATGTATTCTAGTTCTATCATCAGCTATGGGGTCTAGGAGAAATTCTAGAGAATATTTGCTATCTTGAATTTTTCTCTTTTCCAAGGGATAAGGAGTGAAGAAAATTGGGTCAAAAGAAAGTGCCACTTTGGAGTTTTATCCACAGTTTGTCTGTGTAGGTGGTGATCCCATATATCTGAATCCTTCTGTACGTAATTACCAAAAAGGTTCTTCCAACAAAGATGTGAATTAGGAAGGATTGGTCGACGAATTATGAACCGAAGATGAACCTTGATATACCCCAGAGAATATATATATTTAGTTACCACGAGATATAGCAGGCGATAAATTTGGAATGGTGCACTTGATGATATGAATCCTTTGAAAAATAAAAGCTAGATGAACAAAGATGAAGTGCAGAGCATGAAATCAACATTCCTTTGTGTAACATTAAAATAAATAAGGATTTATTGGGAAAAAGTTAAATAGCAAGACAAGTCCACCCTCCTCCATGAAGATGAAATAAATTCTACACCAAGAGCATAATAGCAAGCTTAAGTCCACCCTTATTAATCTGTATACCGAGTTGGGTAGCCAAGGCCTGTACTGGCTAATAATGTGGTTTCGCAAATGCCATTTTGTTACGTGGAGATTTCACTGTCTATGATAGTTTTCTGTTTTCCTTTTATGTAGTGAATTGCATCATTTGTATATTAGTCTTGTTCGTGGCATTTGTATGAAATTTTTGGGCAGATATAAGTGAGTTATGCTCCATGTCTATCTTTTTATTTTATACGGATCAGGGTAAAAGAATTCCCTTAAACTATGTGAAATGAACAAAAATGCACTTAGTTGATAGTTTGGTCCAAAAATGCCCCTGCCTTCAATAGTTCAATCCAAGAATGTCATTAAGCAACAACAATAAGGGCATATTTGGACCCAAACTAATGAAAGGCAAAGGCATTTTTGGACCAAACTATCAGTTGAGGGCATTTTTGTTCATTTCACATATTGTTGAAGGGCATTTTTGAACCTTTTTCCGTGTTTTATGTGCATTCGTGACTGAAATTCTTTGTAACAATGTTGCAGTTCATGAACAAAGTTCTTTATGCTAGAGAAGGTGCCAGGAGTATCATGGATTGGACATTTGCGGATTTCCCATGGCAAGTTAAGGTGGAGGTTGATGGTGTTGAGATTGAAGTTCCTGAGGTAGTGTCAAAAGACTTAACTGTCGTTGTGGAATATACATTTTGAAGTTGTGAATGCTTGCTTTTCTTAGTCATTTAATTTAATGTGATTTCTTTCTTCAGTTTATAATTTTCCAAATTTCATAGTTCTTATAGAAGATGCAACAGTATTGTTCAATTCCCTGAAAATACTAACAAATCTTCCATTATGGATAAAAGGTGCTAAAGTTTACATCGGAATGTTGGTAGATAATTCAGTGTCTTCTTAGAGATGTTTAGCGAGTAATCGTCTTGAAACTGCTTCAGTAATTGAAGATTATTATCTTTGATGATGATTGATGAGTAATGACTTTGTGACTTGATCACTAGGATGCAGAAGGTGTTCTTGTAGCTAATATTGGAAGCTACATGGGTGGAGTTGACTTGTGGCAGAATGAAGATGAACACTATGATAATTTTGATCCTCAATCCATGCATGATAAGATGCTGGAGGTTGTTAGCATTTCTGGGACGTGGCATCTTGGGAAGCTTCAGGTATAGGAAACAATACATGCATTAATGTGGCAAAAATAACTTTAATGGTTCTTGGGGAAATTTTCAAGTGTGTTGAAGTAGCTTCTCCTTTGTGTTGTGTGGTCATATCCTTTCCGTAAAGACATTTGATAACTACATCCTGGTGATTCTCTACCAAGAGTTGCAGCAGATGTTCAATTGTTAAAGCACTTTTTGATGGTTATTATTTTTGAAGAATGAAACTTGTTCCTGGTTAAATGTGTCGGCGTGATCTGTCTGTTTGATCTTCAGCTGCCTTTTAGTTCTATACTTATTCTGATAAGGTTACTGCTCTTTCAAACAGGTGGGGCTTTCCAAAGCTAAGAGGCTTGCACAGGGTCAGTTGATCAAAATCCAACTTTTCGCTGCATTTCCTGTTCAAATAGATGGTGAACCTTGGTATCAGCAACCCTGTACATTGACAATAACACATCATGGACAGGTCAATCTCATCACTTGCATATTTCTTTACTCCTTTCTTTTTTTAGCCAGAGGTTTGCTAGGCTTTCTCGTTGAATTTATCGAAACTGCTTACAGTATCTAAAGTTTGTCCATGCTGCTGAATGACAGGCCTTCATGCTAAAGAGAGCAGCAGAAGAACCTCTAGGCCATGCAGCAGCAATCATCGCCGATGTGCTTGAGAATGCTGAATCCAATCGAGTGATCGACGCGTCACAGAAGCGGGCACTTCTTCAAGAAATGGCCATCAGGCTTTCGTAGACGCTAATAGAGTGATTTGTTAGTTTGCAGCAGTAAATCAAAGTTTTGTATAAAAGCTACCCTCTTGCCTTGTGGTTTTTTTTTTCAGGTTCTTTCATTTCACGTGTAAAATATACTATATATGGAAATTAGAAATGCTTGTTTGTATACAGAAGTCAGCGTTCAAGTGAAAAGGTAAATGTTTTCGACATGTTATTGTTTAATCTTTCTTAGTGTTTTAAGTCTCGACTGATGCAAAAGTTCAATTTCTTACTGTGTATTTTATTATTTTAACTATGTGAAATTACAGTACCACATCACTCAATTAAAGTACACTCAACACAATATTTTGTCTGTATTTTTTCTTTAAAAATCTATTACTCTGCATATGATCATAGCAAATATCAAGCAATCGGTTTCGTAACGTTCTCATATGTAAGAACGACCAAGTCAAGACTGATTATGGTTTAATTTTAACAATAAAATACTCAAGTTGACATAATAGTCAATTTGACCAATTTTTATGATAACGATTCGTCTTATTAAAGAAGCAAAAACTAAAGTCAGTCACGTCATAACATGTATCACTAATTGAAAAAGAATGATATAAGCAGTAAATAATTAATAGATAAGTTATATATGTCGAACAGAAAAATAAATAAAAAATTTAACTGGTAAATTTGTATTAAAATTCCTTATTGTAAGATCGGACGGCACGGGCCATGATCGGCATGGCTTGTTCTTGAAAGCTAAAGCAATTGGCACATGCAGCCGTTTGTTGTACTGCTCGCTTTGAGTCACAGACAATGTTTTTTTTTCTTTTTATTACTAACTTGAGTTTCTTTTTTCCTTTTTAATGGAACTTACAAAATTTTGATGGTTCATAGATCATAAAGAACATATTTGACCATTCTAATTATACTTATCATCATATCATCAGTAATTAGATACTATGGTAAAATAGAAATTGATTTTATTTATACGAGAAAAGATTATAAATATCATATGTTTTTTTTTCCTTGATGTCTAATATCTTTTTTGAAATCTAGTTAAATGTGGATCACTTATTGCAGGGTTTATTTGGGGACAACATTCTCAACATGATCTTTTTTTATTTTCAAAATTCGAATCTGAAGTATTTAATTAAAGTTGAGAAAATCACAACTATCCAATCACAATCATCATATATTCACATCCCAAGAGAAATAAATACTCTCTCCATTCACTATTACTTGTTAACTTTAAACTTTGCACGCTCTTAAAAAATAATGATTGATATGAGATGTTTATCATTGGAACTTGAAAATTGATTCGAGAAATAAATAATTAATGCTAAGGTTAAAATATGAAAAGCAATTATGGTCGTTTCTTAATATTTAAAAGTGACAAGAAAGTAAAAAATTATTTTTGAAACAGTGGATAAGTAAAAGTGAATGAAGGAAGTAATTTTTGTGGATTACTTTCCCTTTATTCCGTTTAAGATAATATTTTTTTCTAATAACTCTTCAATTTCTAGATATTTTAGTTTAAGATGATATGAATTCTAAAAATTCATTTACTACTTAAAGCTTTGGTATCGAGTTAAAATCAAGCAAATAAATTATGAGAAGAAGTATACATTAATGTCATCATATCCTTAATTTTGCAAAGTTGTACTACTAACTAAGATGCATTCATCTTATTAAGTACTCCTATATTCATCAAAATATACTACCAATTAAATGCATTTGAAGGTGCAATGTAATATCTCTAGGTACCATTAATTACTACTTTAATTAACCTGATTTGATCACTTAAACATATTTAAGGGATGATTATTTATCCAAAGAATATGACGCATCTTAACATTTATTCCTACTGTTAATTAATGTTAATAATACTCCCTCCCTTTTGCTCTCTTCGTCCATCTCTACTTGTCTTTTTTTAACTCGACGCAAAAATTAATAAGTAGTAAATGATAGAAATAATTTTACCAAATTACCCTTTGAAAATAATAAATACAATATTTTAAAAAAATGTAATGGAAAAATGATTATAATTAATGATACAGATAAATTAGAAAATAAGTATAAAATTATCTCTTGATTTCATAAACTAGATAAGTATTGTTGGACATCCCAAAATAGTATATTGGACAAGTAAAGATGGACTAAAGGAGTATTTATTTGTCAAACTTAAACTTGACACGTTTATTAAAAAAATAATTATTGGTATAATGAGTTTAATTTTATTCTTATTAAATAATAAGGTCTCAAACATATTCACTTATTATAATTTTTAAAAAATATTAACTCAGTATTAATAAATTAAGAATATAAAAGGTAAAAAAATCTATTCTTTTTTTATTTGTCAAAAATGATAATGTAAATTGAAAATATCATATCAAGTATTTCCTTTGTCTCGATTTACTTGTCAAATATCTTTTTAAGTTGACTTCTACTTTTACTACAATATTAATCAAGAAGGAGAAAGGCCATTTACCTAATTATAAAAAACTCAAAGTCCATAAAATTATTTTAGTAAAAATGATATACTGGTCTTTAATTTTTACACTTCAAAATAAATAGATAAATTTTAAAAATATAAGATATGATGTATTTTTACATAGAGTAGTCCTATTTTGAAGCAATCTTTAATTTTTGTCTGTATTGATCATTTAATAAAAAAATTTATGTGACAAAATACCTATACTTATTTAAGACCTAATTTGAAAAAACTTTTAACTCTTCGAAATAAATTCAGTATGCTAAAGAGCTTAATCTTCTTTTTTTCTTTTAATTTCTTTTTAGATAAACTTTTCTTCAGTGTTATAACCAATATCAAACAATGACTCCCAAAAATCCCATAAAATAATGGAGACCCAAAAGAAAAAGAAGAAGCAAAATTAATTTCTTTTTGTAGTGAAGTTTAAGCTTCTGCAGCAACCTTTTTTTTTTTAAGGTCAATTTTTCAGGTACCAACATGTTCATCTCAGGCTCTGTTGCCTTCAAAGCAAGCTTTTGAACTATTTTTTATTTTTATTTTTTGCTCAATCATACTTAATACATGTGCTTAGCTGTAATTAATCTTTCTTTAATCACACTCAAATGAACAAACATTTTCTTGAACCTTCTCTTTTTGTTACTTTTTCAGTCAAAACAATTTTCTTTGTTGGGGTTACAATCTCATTTTCACATGAAAATTGCACCAGCAAAAGAAGGATTTTTTCTACACACGTCAAAATCTATTCTTGAAAATGAGTAAAAGATCAAAAAAAAATTTCAAAAATGTGACTGTTTTTTTCTTTTGGTAAATGTACTTTTCTTATGATGGAAAATCAAGACTTGTTTTTGTTAACTTTTTTGAACCCTTTCCATTCTACTTGGGTTTTGTTCAAAATCTATTCTTGAATTGAGTTTTGAGTAAAAGATCAAATTTGTCAAAAATGATACTCCCTCCGTCTCATTGTATGACATTCTTTGACTTGACATGATACTTAAAAAGATAAGACTTTTGAAATTTGTGGTCAAAATCATTCTTAGATATTTATATAGCTCAATCATTTCATTAAAAGATAAAAAAGAATTTTAAATGTAAATTGCTTCCAATGTCTAAAGTGATATTTTTTTGTGACAGACAAAAAGAAAGGGTACCATATGAAATGGGATAGAGTAAGTACTAGTTTCGTTTGAGTTGAGGGTCCTCCTGAAACAAACTTTGATTTTCCTGAAATAACCTCTCTATTAATACAGGTAGTGGTAAGGTCTTCCGACATTTTACCCTTCTAAACTCCACTTGTGGGATTACAGTGGAAATGTTATTATTGTTGGATAAATGGACTTCCCTCATGATGGAAAACCAAGACTATCTTTTTTAGTTTTTTTAAAACAACAACATAGCAAGTGAAATTTTTAAGTAGAATCTGGAGAAGGTAGAGTGTACACAAATTTTATCCTAATAAAAGTATAGTGTTTGCAGGAAAGTTGGTTAGAGTTTTAAAGCATTCATTCAATATTGAACCTTGATTGATGTTTGGTCAGAAACTAGTCCAAGTGTAAAGTCTTTTGCTGAGTTACTACAGGGAAAAAGACCAAGATGGTGGAATTTTCGCCTTGTTAGTTACTGAAAGGTCCCTCTTGAAAACGTATTAAACATTCCAAATCAGACTTTAAATCTTACATTTGGCACTTTACTTAGTTTTTGAGAGTCTTTTGCCATTATATAAAGTGGTCTTACCAATTCTTTGAACCATCACTGAAAGCTCTTTTGAGTCCCTTTTATAGCATTTGATTTCTGAATCAAGGCATATCTTTTCTTCTTCTGATCATTTCCCTTTTCTAAAAGTTAGTGGAAATTCCTGTTGAGGTAACTTTTATTGAAGTGGTTGTTTCTTTTTGCAAGATTTCTAGTTCACTTTCTATGTTATAATGTCCCAGTTTGCTCCTTTCTTTGTCATCCATTTTCAGCATTTTCCTTATTTCAGTTTCTTTGTGTGTTCTTGTGCCTTTGTTTTTAAGCCGAGGATCTATCAGAAACAGTTTGCATACACTTCAATTTACCCTCCCCAGGCCGCACTTGTAGTATTACACCGCGTATGTTGTGTATTCTTCATTGCTAATAAGATCATGGCATCATTTTTGTTTCTATGTTAACTGTTCGTGGTAGCATACTCTTTGATACTACATATTTTTGCATTGGATGATACTTGCAAGGCTAAATGATCTGCAAAACTCTTAATTTATAGTATCAACTTTATGCATTGGATGATGCTTTCTGAAAGTTATTGACACATCTCGAGTATGTAGACGCAACCATTTACCAGGGATATGAGAAAAAAGATATATGAAAGCAGTGGCGGAGCTAGTATTTTCGTCAAGGGTGTTCATACTTTTAGAACATGGGTGACTGATTTTTGTATCAAAAGTGTTCAACAAT
>JAPFFP010000070.1:23253895-23276311 GCA_026153255.1 Solanum medicagineum
TCTGATTTCTCTAGGACCTGCAACCACTATCTTTTAGGTGTACACAGGATAAATCCCCACTCCTGTGCAATAGCTTGCAAACCACATATAAGAGAGTTAACCCGCACTGGTCTTAAGCCCAAATCACTGGGCCACCCCGAAGAGCTTTAGATCTTCATTTCTGAAGATCCCTCCCTCTTTTACTCCCCTCAAATCCAGCGATGAACGCTATGTCTTCAGAGAGCAGGATCTCTGCTTCTTACACTCTTCTAATATGACTTCAGAACAAACACATTCAATGTTGTGGAAACTTTAAACAGGCGTAACCGTTTTTCTGAAAAAATTATTGAACTCATACGTGATAAAGGTACTCTTCATCTCTGTTCTAGAGACCAGCTGCTTGAGAGGAAAGAATGGCCTAGCTAACTAATTATGCACAGATGAAAGTGCTTAGTTTAATGAGTTCCATAGTTTCCACGGATTCAACTTATGCTCAGATGTCCATCAAATTTAAAGTAACACATAATAGGAATAGTTCTCTTCAGGGATAGATACATAGGTGTTGACACCGAAAGACACTTTTGATGGGATTTAAGTGTTCAATAGGAACAAATTTAGTTGAGGTGCCACAATGGGAATTGCTGTCCACTTTGAGGGGCCATCTATGTATCTGGCCTTTCTTCAGTACTTTACCAGTATTCATTATAGTGTCCTTTTGGATAAACAAATTGCTTAACGACAATTTAGCTAACCCACCAAAGTAATCACTAGAAAAGAGTAGCATTAGACGATTAGCAGATGACTCTCTATTTCAGAAAGAGACACGTACAGAGAATTACAACCATTAATCTAAATAAATGAACGATCTACAAAATTGTATATACAACAATCTAATTGTATCAGTTGTATTTCGATGGGCTTCTTCAGTTAGCAGAATCCTTCCACCTTTGCAGTATAATGGGCAACTACCCAAGTTTTAACATAAGCCATTCTCTTGACACCGCTCTTTGCAAAAGAAAAGGGGTTGACCCTAAGATGCACGGCCACTTCCGCGAGGCATTTTCTTTGAGCTTGCTGCATACGGCATATATACATTGAGCAACAGTATTAGTCAATAAAATTGAATAAATGGAACAATAAAGTATCATATTTTCTTCCTTAGAAGTCATATTGAACTGCCAAACCTCCAAGAAAAATATGATAATTAATTGCCTCAACATTTGATATTTTGGTTCAAGGGGATGCCTCCGAAAAGTATTTAAACTTTCTAGGATTATCCTTTCAATATTTTAATCCCCAATATGCACCCAAGCACACAAGCATTTTTTATTTCCGAGGACAACAACTCCTTCAGATGACTCTCTAGTTCAGCAAGGCTCAGTGGATCTAACTCTCTAGGTTCTAATTGTCATAAGATAATAATTCTTTCAGAAAATGAAACTAGTTGCAGCTTATAAGACATCGTTTTATTAGTAGGCAATTAGACACATGACTGGAAAAAGTATGACGCTTCATTTACTTCTGCAAAAGTTTATCATTTAAACAGGTGCAGTCTAATATTCCTCCGACGGAAACAACAAATATTTAATTGAAAACAAAAGTGACCACCACTAGTCCCTTTGCTTAAACCCAACATCATTGCAAGTCCCTCAACAATAAGATGGGAAGCGACATGTAGGACTCATTTGGCCATAGACACCGCAAGCATATTTTGGGAAAATTTTTGGCATAATCTGTTTGGCCATAAAATTTGTTTAGTGTTGGAAAAAAACAAATTCTACAAAAAAAAAAAAAAATGGTTTTGGCCCAAAATAAAGTTGTTTTGTTCTTTTAAAATTTTAAACTTACCCCAAACTTCCGTATTCTAGAAACTAAAAAAAAGGCCCCATCCATTTATGACTCCAACTAATTCTATCTACCATTTACCCTCATTAGACGCACTCTTTATTCTGATATCTACTCCGAAGCAGTTGTGACGACCCAGTTACAATTTTGACGTGGAAAAGCTAACTTAGCCAACAAAAGTTTTTCATTGTCAATGCCTTACTTCCTTAGCCTAGCTTTCACAGATATTCATTCATATGACCGGAAAAATCAAGTTCAATGGTTTAACGACTAGCCAAAAGATAGAGATAACCATTATTTTATTTGGTTGTGGCACTCTAATGCATGAAACGGTGAAGCTCACTATTTTAGTTGTACTTTGTTAAGGTGCAAACATGACTGTAATCTACATAATTACTTTTGGATAATGTATTGCTAGTTCATTATAAAAATGTTAATTGTGTGCCAAACTAACGGGTATTTTTTATAGTTTTTACAACTTACTGATAAAAATCATGTTACAGTTTTTTTTCCTAACACTAAAGTGAAATATGCCAAAAACTGTGGCCAAACACATGCAGAAACTTCAATCATAACGACACGCAAATCTGGTCTCCCAAAAATACTTGGGAATCTATGGCCAAACGCTAGCTTAGTAGTGTGCTGTGAGGCACCAATAGAGCAGCCAGCCAAACAGAAACTGAAAATAATCAACTAAAACACCCATGGCCATAAAAGAGAGTGAGAGAACTTACAGTCTTCGACATCTTTCAACTGATAGTAGTGAGGAGCTATTTCTACAAGCCATTCTGGTTTAAGTTCAGTGACCTGCCAGGACAATACCCAATTAAAATCTCTGTGAATCATTACAGCTAGAGTAAACCCTGATAAGAAACAAAAAAGGAGGAAAAAGAGACGGACAAACCTGCCGCATGTACTCCTTAGTCGTCAGGACCAGTTCATGGTAAACAACCCATCTGGGAAGTACCTACAACGTGCAAGCGCAAAAGCACCATGATTTTCATGAAGTTGCTATTAACATCAAGGTCACATTACATGCCTTGTCAACATTAACATACAAAGCAGAACTCTTTCTCCAAAAAATGAATATATACACACACAAATACCTAAATACATATATACATACATACAAAGCAAAACAAAATATGAGCAACAATTTGAAAGCACAGAAGGATTGAAACGGAAGGCCCAGGGCTGATAAGATCTCATTGGCTGGTTGAGACGGTTAAACAACATCAACAACATAACCTTCATTGTACGGGGTGTAAGTAGAATCAACTCATGGAGATGGGAGAGCAGTAAGATATATTGCTTTCGATAAATCCACTATATCATAAGCTGTTGGTAAAATCAAGTTCTCTATACTTAACAGTCCTGATGTCGGAGAAGCTATTTCACTTGACAACGAAGAAAGAAAAATTGTGAGCATTTAAGAGAACAGGAAAATGCATGTGTCAGCACACGTGCACATGAACATGTAGACCACCTAAAATAGTTTGTGGGGTAGATTTTGAGATGGTTGAAGCAGTAATGTGTGATGAAGGGTACAACGCATATTACACGGTAAATACATACATACATACATACATATATATATATATATATATATATATATATGTATGTATTAACTTAAGATTGACTGTTCTAGCTTAATTCAAATTGCATTTTTTTGATGGAGCCAAAGATTCACTATTTTTTGGCGTTGGGGTAATGATGGAATAAAGCAAAATGGCTCTTTAAACTGTCTGCGCTTCTTTCAATTGTGAAGTAGCAGTTAGTCAATGCAACTTTCGACGCTCATCATGGGTCATCTGGAAGCAGTCGCGCTATGTTTTTAAACATAGGGGTCAGGCTGCGTACATCCGACCCCCCTTACCCCGCAATTGGTGGGAGCCTTTGAGGCATTGGGGTAATGTTGTTGTTGTATATATATTTTTTTGAATCCTTTTATTTGCGAGGAGCTGGATGAGAAGAAACTCTCACGTCCGATTTTGTAGTAGAGATGGAATTCAGAACCAACCATCAACTACAACCCCAAAAGAACCAGATTCCGTAAACAACATAGAGGAAGAATGAAGGGAAAGAAAAAAACAAAAGATATGGATCCTCTTGATTTTCCCGTGGATTGAATCAAAAACAATTCTTGTCATTTATTTGGTATCGCCCAAGGGGCGGTCAAGAAAAAAAACAGCTCGAATGGTACGATCTTCAAGTTGGTTTAGTGCGGGCGACCGCGAAAGTCGCCGAATGGCTCAGTCTTTTAGTTCTCCCAGATTAGAATATCAAAGGAGGACGTTGCAGATTCCCGGGGCGGACACGACTTCTTCTAAGGCTAGAAGACCATCGGAAGAAACAGATGTACGAGGACGAGTAGTTTCTTGGTCCTCAGCTGGTACTTCTGGATTCAAAGGTAAGAGAAGAGGAACACCATTTGCTGCTCAAATCGCAGCAATAAAAACAGATTTCTTTTTTTCCGATTCGTTCTTTTCTTACGACACGATACTCAAATCTACACCTGTAACCCGAGTCAATTCGCGAGGTTTTTTAAATCCACCGGTGAGATACACACGAAATACATAGAGGAACTCCCGAGCATTTGGCGATCTCAGATGCGTCGATATCAATGGTGACTCATTATTTCGATGAATCATTTCTTCGGACAGAAGAAAATTATGTAAACACTCCCTGAAAAGGAGGTGATCCAGCCGCACCTTCCATTCAATTCAGTCGATTACTACAGGGATGAACCCAATCCGGAATATGACCCATAAAAGAAAATACCTATTAAACCGATTACAAGAATACCAGCTACAGTAAAAAGGACGATTTTAAAGAGGCAGAGACACTATCCAGCTGAAAATTTAAGAGGACAACTTGAAGCAACTGGAGTGTTGCCCCACTAGCACTGTGTACGTTCTGTGGAAGTTAAAAATAGTAGAGTATTCGAAAGGATAGAGTACAATAAGTACATTTGATCCCGGTTTATGGTGCATTCATGAGATCCCAATTAGTCAGGATGATTAAATGTTATAGTAGAGGATCACGTTAAGTTGTCGATTCTCTGCATTTGGGCATATTGCTACAATACAGGAGCTTTTCAATGAATTATTAAACTATTTACCACAACCAAAGAGAACTGGAAGGATTGAAATGGGAGGGATGGGGGAAATAAGACCTCATTGATCGGTTGAGTCAAATCATAATTATTCAAAAACACAGAACTATCATTTCTTGGGGGCGCTCATCCATAGATTAGTCAATCCTAGGAAGGAAACCATGAATGTGCCACCAGATGTGTGCTCAATAGGTGGTTGATCTACAATCCACTTACTTTAAATTGTGTTAACATCTCAACTGTTAAGTTGCCAACAAGAATACCATACCTTGGGGTCAAGTCAAGTGACGAAGCCAAAAAAAATAATCCTAAGAAAGCTAATTTATGCATTCAAAATGTTCGTTATTTTATTTTATCAAAACAGTAATCGTAAGTTTCTCTTGCATCTTGATTTTGTTGCCTCTGCCAGGAAATTTATAGTCTCTAGTAACTTGCAACATCTTCTATTTCTATTTATTTTTCCATTTTTCTCCGTAAACAAAATCCTTTACCTGTGCTAAACCTGAGCTGGGGTGAATGTTAACTGTCTGGGGGTGTTTAATAGTTCGATACGATCCATTCTTTTGTAGTTTTGCAGAGTGGGGGAAAAATCCTGATGTTATAGCCTTCTTTATAGCCTCATAGTCATTCTCATTTGAAGTCAATTCAATTTCCACCCTCTCCAGCAAGCCTTCCAATTGATCTCGGATGTCCCTAGCTCTCTTCATGCTTCTGACCTGGAAAGTTAAAAGAACGGTGTTCATTATACATTATAGGTAGCAATGATGAATCAACTTCAGTCATATTCAAAGTTAAAATCCTCCCCTCCCCCACCCTTTTTGTATGAAAGTTGCAGTCCAGTAGCCCTGTTTATGATAACAACAATAACAATAACTATGCCCAAGTCCCACGCAAGACGGAATTAGCTGTATGAGTCCTCATTGTCAATGTCGCTCCATTTAATCCTCTCAATGTGATATTACAAAATTCTAGAGATTAGCTAAAGCGCCATAGATTAAATGATCTTCTAATGACAGTGGAATTATCAAACAAGACATGGTTTGACTAATATTTAGCACCAGAATCATAAGTCATAGCTCAATATGCCTTCATTAAAATTCATAGCTCAATATGCATTTTATCGGGCTAGATGGCTTTGAAAGTGATCTATGTGCATTTTACGCAGTAATTAGATGTCTTTTTTGTAACGAGAAAAAGAAGAGACTTATCTCTGCGTAAATTCATACTAACCTGGATGTAATTTTCATAGCACCACTGAGTTGAAAAGTTAGTTTCCCTCCAGGAATTGTAAACCTGGAAAACAATAGATGAAGAAGATCACGTTTTTTAACATGCAAGCATCTCTATATTTCCTTTTATTCATTAAAAGTGGCAAGCTAAATTTTCAAATAACTAAATAAGGATAGTGTGTTCTCATGACAAAGAAATTATTTTGAATTGCAACAAAGACATCGTGTTTCCCTCAAAATCCTACAGATGTACCCTCCCCATACACCCAAAAAACCATATGTTGTCTACATGATAGCACTTATTTTCACCAGATCATATAAGATACTCCCTCCTCTTCAAAAAGAATAATCTGGTTTGACTTTGGCATGTAGTTTAAGATAACAAAGAAGACTTTTCAAAATTGTGGTCCTAAATTAAAGTTATGTCAAAAATATACCAAAATGACCTTTAATCTTGTGGCCTTAAACTTGCCACGTGGAAAGTTGAAATTAAGATGTTGCTAAAAAAGGAAACGGCTCATTCTTTTTGAAACAAACTAAAAAAGAAAGTGAGTCAATCTTTTTGAACAGAGGGAGTATTACTTTATTCTAATTTACCTTCCAGCTCAAAAGATTTGTCATGCCTGCCAAGCCTACAAAAATTCCTCTTGGAGGCAAGTCTTCGATATGCACTTGTTTCTATTTATCTATACATGGATGTACTTCATAGACAGGATTGATCATCGATAAAGGAAAGACATCAAGGTGAAGCAGAACGCAAAACACAATATCATGTGGCTAGAAAAACCTGTACTGACCGGAATAAACAAGTTATTATCATTAAGCAACTAACCTTTAGCAGAGCAATATGATCTCCCACATTTCCCACATGAAAATTCATCCGTGCATTATCTGCATGCACTTGTTTGTCCTTCGGACGATAAAAGATTGAATTCCCCACAGAAAGCATGGCAGCAATACTTATTATTTCATCAGAGCACTTGTACTTGTCAGAGGCAACAATCATCTTGGACAGCATAGGATCTAGAGGAAACTCAGCCATTCTTCTACCAACTTTAGTCAACTCGCCAAGCTTGTTAAGTGCACTAAGGGCAAAGAGCAATTCCAGCGCTTTGAGTAAAGCTTCTGCTGGTGGGGGGTCCATAAAGTCAAAATTCAACAAGTCATGAATCCCAAGGCTCTTGAGAGAGAGCACAACATTTGCAAGGTTGGTCCTTTGTATTTCTGGAACTGTGTTATCTTCCAAATCATTCATGTAATTATATGCAGTGTATAACCGAAAGCATTTTCCAGGACCTGTTCTTCCAGATCGACCAGCACGTTGGTTTGCAGATGCCTTTGATATAGGAGCGACCAATAATGACTCCATTCCCGTCCGAGGATTGTAAGACTTCATCTTAGAAAATCCTGGATCAATAACATACTTAATCCCATCAATTGTCAACGATGTTTCAGCAATATTTGTAGCCAGGACAACCTTACGAGCCCCTTCAGGTGTGGGCTCAAATATCTTGGCTTGTAATTCAGTTGGCAAATTTGCATATATTGGGCAAATTATCAGCTCAGCAATTTTTGTCCCCAGGCCCTTTATCCGATGCTTAATGATCTCCTCTGCTGTTTCAATCTCCTCCTGCCCGGTCAAAAAAATTAATATGTCACCATCACCTGGGGGTTGAGTTACATGGATCTGAAGAGCAGTGACTACAGCTGCATCCAAGTAATCGGCCTCTGGAGCTTTCGTATAGTGTATTTCAACTGGAAACCGCCTTCCAGGAATTTTAAAAATTGGGGCACAGTCAAAATAATCACTGAACTTCTCTGCATCCAGAGTAGCACTTGATATTAGCAACTTGAGATCAGGCCGAAATCGAGCAATATCCTGTTATAAAGAAAGTAGATTGTTAGCAACAAGAGGATCATGGGAATGCAGTTCCACACCACACTAAGTGATGGCGATTGAAGGCCAAAAAGACGTGTGAATTTGCTACATGCCATCCTAGCTTCACTAATCTGTAAACTCCCACCAGCCACCATAAAATTATTTATCATTTGTTCGACTAGGGAAGGAAAAATAACAAAGACCAGGTTATGTTGCCTGTTTCTTCTGAGAATGTTGAGAAAAAAATCAGTTTCCTTCCCTGGAGTATCAAAGTGAATTTTAGGGAGCCCCAGGGAGAAGCCCTTCTAAGAAGAGATTTTTAATTAAATTTCCTCGACATATCTTTTCCCAAAACGTAGAGAAATTAGGACGACTCCAATATGCAAGCTGCTTTGACAAACAAACATGGAAAGAGTAGGATAACTCCCAATTTTTACCAAGAGTTAGCCATTATATTAAGATCTAAAGACTACTTGATTCAAAAAAGATGTAAGACTAAAATAGGGAAAACTTGCCTTAACCAAGCCAAACAAAATGTCCGTTGAAAGTGTTCTTTCATGTGCCTCGTCAACCATGATGACACTGAAAATCCAGGCACTTGGTTTAGGGAGATCAAAAGGCTTGAGAGTTAGGTAAGGATAAGATCATTTACTACAGTACAAACCTATAACTTGCTAGATCAGGCTCACCAAGGAATTCTCGTAACAACATCCCATCAGTCATATATTTCAGAATTGTTTTCTCAGAGGTGCAGTCTTCAAACCGAATAGAGTAGCCAACCTGAATGTGAGGGATTTTATTGTCACATATCGGTCACCTGATGTAAAGAATGACAAAAAATGTCTCCAAGTTCTAAGGTAAAAATATCATTTGAACAAGGCAGCTGTAACATATTTGCAACAAAAGAGCGAACATACCATCTCTAACTAAACAAATGAAAACATATATCATCTAAAGCATACCTCATGGCCAAGTTTGACTCCCATTTCTTGAGAAACACGTGCAGCCACACTCATTGCAGCAACTCGACGAGGTTGAGTACACCCAATCTATGAGAAGCAAATATTAGTTTCAGAAACCATAGACAATATATTCAATCCCCTTTCTACCTTACTAAGAACAGGCGTTCGAAGGCTTCAACATAAAGTAGATGACGCTGCCTTAAAAATAAAATCAATACCAAAAAAATCACATCAAACTTATGGATCAAGTTCAAAAACTGTTTAGTTATTCAATGAAAAAAGAAATTGGCAGAGGATCTAGCTGTCGTACATTACTTAGGACCCATGTTCATCTCAAGGAAACATGACTCCCGGATAGACAGATATTCTGCCTTCTATATTCCCCTTCTTGGGTTTCCTCGCTTGTTGCAAGGGCAACAGAGGAAATCTATCTAGGAGGTTCATTCCACCACAGTCCACAGCTTTAGTTAGGCAGAGACAATTATCCTTCCATGTTCTGGCCATTGAACATGTAGATGTCCTGCATTATTTTGACCAACCGGCCTCCTTTTCCTTTAAATTACTATAACTTAAAAAAGTAAGACAACAGTGAAAAGAAGAGAATGGAAGTAACATGCAACAAATCCCCAAAAGTAAGATGAGCTAAAACATCTCAAAAGGTAGAAAACACAAACATTCAAAGCGACTATCAAACAGATTTTACAAGCCATGAACATGGAGATATCCTCACAGAATCAATGCAAGTTAGAATACCATAATTAAGAAACCTTTCCCAGAAAATTACCAATATATTGGCAGACAATCTAAATATGCACAAGATACATGAATGCCTTTAATAATTCATAAAAACTATGTGGAAACATTTCAAATGCCTTTGACCAGAGGAAGAGAGAGAACTGTCGAGAATTGCAGAAACAAGATCCACAACCAAACCTAAAACAACAGAAAGCCAAACAACTAAAGTCAGAGTAATTGAGAAATCCTCAACACTTAGCATAAAAATAGGTAAGGAGGTTCCCTCAACAAGAAAAGACGACAGGTGAGGAGACCAGTTGTAATAAAATTTGTGTTTGAAGTGAGATTGACAACTCTTACCAAGCTCCAATCATATTCCTCCTCTGAGCAAATGGAGTTGTTTCTACATGACAACGCATACTATGATTTACATCTATCATGGGAAGAATTCTACTATCACCCTCAAGTGTTCAGCATAGCTAGAAAGGAAGCGACAAAACATGTGTTCTCTTCTTTCATTTTATATTTATAATCGATGTGGAGGCAGTAGCTGATAAGAGGACTGTTCTGAAAAATTTTGTTACAAGATTTTGGTGGGAAATGGTGCAAATGGTCTGTGGCATTGGAAGGTTTTCAGGAAAGAAAAAAGCTCGCGAAGGATGTATAACCGGATAATCTGCAAGGGGAGAGATTATACTTTGCTTGCAGTAGATAATACATTTGTGAACAATCAACCAAGGCCAAAAATCCTTTTTTCTGCGTTGTCCTCCCATTAGTCAAATCTGGAGAGTCTTTAATCTTTTTGGAGTACAGATGCCATTACAAGGAACTTTTTTAGACAAGAAACAATTCTATTCAATAAAAACTTAGCCACCCCAGAAAAAAGTGCTAAGTTGGAGACAAGGACCTTAAACGATGATATAAATAGAGAGCATCGACAAAGAGTTAGGAAGCATAAAAGAACTTTCTGGAGGAAATATTTGTGTACCCCTGGAAGTCTGGAGAGAGAAACAACAAATCCTTTGAAGGCAATATGGAAGAGCAGAATATTATGTAAAATTTAGATGTTTATTGGTTTTTGCTTTTTGGGATAACTTAAAATGTAATGATATGACATTGTGGGCTTTTTGGACTCCTTCCTTGACCTTTTTGGAGTACAATGGGAAACAAAAAGGGCATAAAGGATGCTATATACAGCGGCTAGGAATAAAGAGTTAGAAAGCATGTAAGAACTTTCTGAAGAACACCTTTTTGATTATTTTGCAAAGTCTAGAGAGACAATAATGGGCAACCCGGTGCACAAAGCATCCTGCATTAGCAGAGCGATACTAGATGATTTGAATTGAATACAAAAGCAGTACACTATGTTGACTTTAGACGCTTATAGATTAAAGCTTTGTTGAGGGAACTTAATAAATGTAAATGATTTTGCTCAAGTGGTGGAATTCTTGGACTCCTAGAACTAAAGGATAAGTTCTCTGAACTTTTGTAGCATCAGCACTTTCTTGGTGCTCATGCGAATAATCCATACAAACTTGTCAAATAGGAGCTGTAAGGTAGCATATACCCCCTACACTAATTATGAAGCATTTCTTTTTAGTTCCAACCACATCCCTTTGTATGCTAGCTAATGCCATATCAGAGAACAGTCTGCCTCTAAAAAAAGAAAACATCGTCTTTATTTTTGGAGGCTGTGGTACATACTCTACTCTATATAAGAAAGATCCATACCTTCCCGCGTTTGGTATATCCCGCCTCATGCAGATACTGTGGTATCTGGGTGGTCTTCCCAGAGCCCGTTTCTCCAACAATAACAAGAACCTGCAACAAGAACCCGATTTTTATACAATGTACACACAGCAAACTAAGTGGAAAGGGCATTACAACTAGCCTCAGATGGACAAAGAAAAGGAAAAACATATGCAAGCAACCAATCAACCTAACCTGATGATCATTAACAGCTTGGAGCAAATCATCCCTGTAGGGATACATTGGGAGTGTCTTCCTATCCTCCTAAAATGTATCCATGAAAGACCATCAGTATGAATGAGTTTCATCAAAGCAAACATAAAAAATAGAAGATACAACCCGTGGTTTTTAAAGTAAAATTGGTCTCAACAAAAACTAAGAGTAATGATAACTTGCAAAAGCCAGAGAGCAAAAGTGAAGGATTCTAACAGATGAGGCACATCTTTATAAAGACCTTCATACTCAATTTCCATCTGCGAATTCTACAAAGTGAATCACCCATTTTGACATATAAATTAACAATTCTAACTCAATATGATCAATGTAATCCCTCGAAAACTCCCACCTTGCAAAGTACAAACAACAACAACATACCCAGTGGAATCCAACAAGTGGGGTTTGGGGAGGGTAGAATGTGCGCAGACCTTACCACTACCTCCTAGAGGTAGAGAGGCTATTTCCTGGGAACCCTCGTCTCAAAAACCCATTAGCAGAATAAACTAGATATGAAAGACAGGGAAGGAAAGAAAAGTAACCAGAAAGAGCGACTAGTAACAAAAAAAACACATGATGGTATGCAGATACGATAAAATTAGCATATATAAGACGGGTAATGGCAACACAAGATATAAAGGCACGACTAAACCTACTACCCTACGAACACTCAAAAGGGCTATAAATATAATCTACATACGTCCACATACATAGAGCAGATCCGTACTTTTTCTTCCAAAAGTAAACTTAATTTCAGGACCTCATTTTTAGTGAATAAGCAGTAGGGGAGATGATACTGTCCATGACATACTTTATTTAGAAGGGCAGTCCAGGATATATTATACAAAGAAATGCACAGAAAGCATAAATTTCATGATCACTTAATGTTACACATAGATATAGACTGCTAGTTTGAAGTCCCAAAGCACAACCCATCAAAGTAAAAAGAAAAGAAAGACCCAGCAAGGCCGATAACTCTTCTACAATAAGCCAAAGAGATAAGAGATGGTTAAAGCAGGAAGGAAAGGAGAGACCAGCACTGGTCGCTGCAGAATGCTACTGTTACGCCTAAATGTCCCTTAAGTTACTGACACTCCTGTGTCTTCCATTTTATTCATCTCTACACTTCCACACCTCTACTTCAACCAAATTTTGATTTACAAAGCAGTATTACTGATGCCGTACTTATAATGGGACATAATACAAATGAAATTCAATTTAGCAGTCTCGCACACAGCACATATGAGGAAACTATAAAACAAAATAATGGAAAACCATAAGTGCTGATTCTATTGCACAGCATGATGCTCATAAATAAATACCTGGAGTTTTTCAAATGCTGATTTAGCAAGAGTTTTCTCTATTGAATCAGTGGAAGGCTCTTGGTCAACCTAAACACAACGAAAGATAAATCTTAAAATAATGATCAAGAAATTAGCAAGAGAAGATTTAGCATAACAACATGTGACAGGGTTGAATAAGCAGGCATACATTAACACCATCCATTACAGCTGCCTTTATGAACTCAATTTGGTCTTCAAACACAAATCTGCACCAAAGTAGTTCTTAGGTTTTAAATAATAAGATTTAGGTGGAACAAATCTTACCCTTCAGATCTTCGATACAGAAAAATACACTATATGTAAAGCACAGAAGCAAATTCTTCCATACCGTCCAATATGCATGTACATTGTACACATACAAGGGAAAGAAGGGAGAGGGAGAGAGAAGTAGGGAGAGAAGCTAGAACTTACTGATAGTCCTCAGATCTTGACTTCCTGTCTTTCGACCCAAATTTAAGCTTCGCCTTCCCTGTGTTGTAATGATTCCAAATTTAGAGAATCAAAAACTTCCAAGCTCATAAAACTTTTGAGTAAGGTGAATCAGCAATTACCAATCTGATGTTCCTCCCAAGCTTCTTGTTCAGCAAAAGGATTCATCTTGTCAGCAGCATCTGGATCCCTGGAAATGCCCAAAATAATAGAAGACCATAAAAATTTCTTAAGTAGAAAATTGACTCTCTAAGACCAACACACACTTTTGGACAACTCTATATGCCAGAGCAAGTGTTACAACTATCTTTGTCGATATAACTAACCTGTATCGCTGCGAAGCCACTGAAAACCTCTTTTCCTGATTTACACCACCTTCAAGATCATAGGCATCAGGTATCCTATACTGTATTTTAAACAAGCAACTATAAGGAATCTTCATATGAGAACTGACATAAACTGGAACAAGCATAGAGTTCAAATTCCATCCCCCGGAATCAACTTATTTTATATTCCCTATTTCTAATACTTATGACTGGTTCACAAATTCTTCAGAGGTGGAACCATCAAATTCAACTCATCATGATCAGGGATGCAGTTATCTGTGAAGGGAGTTCAACTGAATCCTACACCGAAAAATTACCCTATGCAACTAAGATCAAAACAATTCTTTTTTTTTTTTTTGTATATAATCCCCTGGCCATAGGTTCCATGTCTAAAGTGTGACAATTTTATAACTTTTTTAAATCCCCTTAATCAAATTCCACCCGGCCATTAGCCATGATTTGGAACTTAACTTATGAATAATTTAGGTACAACATTAAACATTGGATAAGAAAATAAACCAAGTATAAATAGAGTAATGATGGAAGAGCGAAAACAATATTTAGGGTGTTCTTTTCCAATTCTTGATGCTTTTAAGGAGGGTACAATCATCCACTATTTTAACTACGAACGAAACATATAATTCATACAACGAATCCAGAAGTTAGGCCATTTCATCAAAGCTCTGAATTAAACTGCACTCAAGCTTTGAGAGAAGCTTTTGTCATTAAATAACAAATTTTAGTTTCAAAAGGCAAAAAACATCTGAATACAAGAAGTATACTAAAACAGTAAAAAGTAAGTCGAAAACCATACAAAAGATGCAATTCCTATAAATGACATTGAATCATCTATAAATATACGAACCTCATGGGTGCATCAAAGAGCAATAAGGGATGGATAAAGGGATATTGGTCCACCGTGCAAAATATTATCAAACCTTAAGAGAATATATATAAGGAAATAATATTGTTATGTGATATAAAAGAAGTCTTTCATAAAGGAGGATTAGTGCAAGGAAAGCTCATCCTTTAGTTAGAAGTACCCACCTGTAGCCTTTATTGGATCAAAGCAATAAGTAACTCATAGTGAACAATAAACAGAGTGATATTTATACCCCATTTTTCTTTTTAACTTTTTGTTTGTAAGGTGTGGGGGAGGGAAAGCAATGGAGATACTAGAGAATATGAGAAGCAGGAAATGGCAGAGACAATGAAAATAATAAATATAATGAAACATGTTCTTGGAAGTGATAAAATAAGCAGAATATTAATTACCCCGTCCATGTCATCAGTATCTTCTGATCGCTTCTTAACAAGTTCATAAATTTCCTTCTTATATCTGCAAAATTATACAGGTCCTGAGTACACAACAGCATGCTTATACAAAGCCAATCCCACATTCAACCAGAGCCCATTAAAGAGAATGTTAGATCCCCAACCCCCACCCAAAAAGAGCCAACTGCAGAAAAGGCAGTAACTCCACGTTTCACAATAATTCACTAAGAACTCATCAGAATCTTCATATAATAAGAGAATGATGAAATTATATCACTCTGAATGATCACTGGAATTTGTATATGGAAAAAGTAGTGAGATAAAATCAAGTTCATGATCAAAAGGCAACTGATGAAAAAAACTAGATGACTTCATGTTAACTAGAATTCGGACATCCACTGAAACAGGAAACATAAGCATGTGTACCCATCCATATATAAGCTCCTAGAAGAGAATGACAAACACAAAGCAATGTTCTTCACATTATGCAATCTCTTAGTAGCAACAAACAAGTCTGAAATATACCAGCACCACAAAGTGAATTCACTATAGAATCAATTGCAAGAAGAAAAATCTCAAACTAAGAATAATTCCGAATGAGCATCAAAACAAGGGGGGAAGTGTATTTTCTTGCCTTAGCTCACGTTCCTCTGCTTCCGTCAGCTTCACTCCCTCAAACAAGTATTGTTCATCTTCTATATCGTCTCTGGAATACCACAAATATGGTTAGACATTGACCAGTAACCAGAATGAACTGTTTTTAGATTATATCAGAAGTCAGAACAGTGTAATTTACTTCCACATAATAATTGATGGCATAAGCTATAATGTACAGTCATGTAAATACCGGAGTTCCTCTAGCTTCTTCTGCTCCCGTTTCTTCAAGTATTCTTGTCTTGAAATTTTCCTGGATCAAATGAAATTGGAACTTGAGTTTGCAATTACATTAGAGCGCCAAATGAAATGCTGAATGTGCAAATCACAAGGATTGGTGGGTGATAATATCATTCAAAGCTCAGGAAGATATTGTGAGATTGCCGAAACAAACTGTTTACATAAGTGTATTTACTTCATATTCTGCCCTAAATTCTTCACATAGTTATAGCAGATCTGACTACTGACACCTGTAATATAACATTGTCCTTCAGGGAGGTCGAGAGGCAAAGATACAGTACCGCATCCCAAATTGGACAGTGCATTTTTATTTTAAACTGGTAAATGTAATTGGACAGTGTATCTTAAATTGAATGACAAAAGCCCCCCCCCCCCCCCCCCCCCCCCAAAAAAAAAAAAAAAAAAAAAAAGAAAAAAAAAAAAAAAAAAAAAAAAAAAAAAAAAAAACTAAATGTGGAACATGATGCCCTAGAAATGTAATGTGTGAAATTATTTAATCAATAACATAATATCAGTCTATTTCAACAAGAGCTTGTTATGCATTAGCACCAAGTGATTCTCAATTAAATCTCTAATCAGCCCTAGAATTGATGAGTAGGAACTTAGTTCTCTAGTACAACATGGTACGATGTGTTTTTCTGTCCATAGGTACTATCTCTCCTCTCAGCTCTGAGGTGCAAGAACTTAAAGAGGAGATGGGATTGTCATGAGCTGGTGTTGTCAGGCACGTGTCACACTGAGGGCACAAACCCCCACCTGACGCAATGGAAATCAAATATGGACTCTCATATCTTGACGTTCAACAATTCATGGGTATTAAAAAGGACAGTTGATGAAAGAATTTTTTATTCTTTGTTTTATGAAGAATAAAGGACAACGGATGAAACGCCATGAGTTGGAGAGTATAAAAGATAAAAAGAAAGAAAAGTTGTTTGAAGAAAAAAGCCATTGAGTCTTCTTTAACTTGTTTAGGATGAAAGAAGTATGAGATTATTCAGACAGATGCATTCCATATTAGAAGAACTTATTGTTCCATTTATACTTTTCGCTGTAAACTAGACAGTCGGGATGATTTGACAAATGACTTTGGTTGAACAGTATTCTTAATCTGCATATACTTATCAAATTGTTTTTGTATCAAAAAGTAGATAAGCCTGAATTGAATATCTACCTGCTGTAGTTTTTTCTTTCAGAGTGAAATATTCAAGAACAAAAATTATTACATCCAAGCTCTAAGCCAAGAAAGTCAAAGAAGTTTCAATTTAAATCCCTTATCATCGTATCTACCAACAAGCAAAATTATCTTTTCCCAAGACCAATAACATTGGAACGGCGAGACCTATTTATCCTATCTCCCTTAGCTTTTTTTCTTCTTTTCTTTTTTATGGTTACTTACAAACACACTTTGATTACCTCCTTTAAACAAATTAGACAAGTACAAGAACCACAAAAAAGAGGTGTTCCAAGGATGGATTTATGTGGTTACTAGAGCAAGGGGTTTGCTCCCTTTCAAGGTCTCAAGATCGAAACCCACTGGGTGCAAACAATTTCTGAGGGCCATCGGACTGGGTAAAAACTGAATTAACTGTGGTGCACTTGCGGAAAACTCCTTGCCGAGGGTTTGTGCACCCCCGAGATTAGTCAAGGCTCTAAGAGACTTGGACACACGGTGCAAATCAAAAAAAAAAAAGAGCAAGAATTTGATTAATGTGGTTATCAAGCAAGCATTTCTTCAAGGTACAAAATAATAATAGAATACTGAACCAGATTGTATGGTGATTAACCTTAAAGATCCAATGTCATCTCGCTCCAATGCATCAGACCTCCTGGTTGCCTCTTCTGTCATTTATTCATGTATGAGCTCATTTGCATAAGCTGTTCTATATACTGAAGAACAGGAAAAATAAACAAATAAATATATACAGTAAGGTACCTTCCTCCTTCCTTGTTAATTTTGGCTCTGCCAACTGTTATTGAAGAGAAAATACTGCATTAGAGCAAAGATAGATGAACAAATAATGTTGCCATACAAGAGATAAGTCTTACCTTCATTAATTAATAAACACAGAACAAAAGCATATCAGATAATTGGAACAAGAAGTTTAGCACATATGTCAAAGCAGAAACACAAATAGGGGTGTAATATTCCAACTTAAATCTACACAAATGATGTATAACAGTAAATAACACTGTAAATCCAGGCACATACGTGCCTCCATTTTACCACCTTCAAAATGAAAAGTCCAACTAACCAAAGGAGGCCTAAAAAAATAGCTATATCAACGCAAAAACACAATCAAAGCTTCTTCCCTTTTCTTTTTGCCAAGATGAAGTATTTACTAAGGCTAGTACCAAGAAGGTAGTGCAAAGATGCAAAAGAGAACACAATCAAATCATGTGATGCCAGGCTGGCAACATATTAGAAGATGATGAATATGAAAGCAAATAAAACACAGAAATACCTAGTGAATATGTGCCACAGATTAACCGTAGAAAATTCAAAGCCATTAAAGCAACGAAGACATTCAAATAAAAAATGTTATCTGCAATTGCTAGTTTCAGATGCTTAACTCTGCCACTGTGAGCTTGATCACATCGCAGTCCCAAGCCCGGAAAGAGGACGAGGGTTGCGGTACCCCGTTAGTGTAAAACTAGCCAAACTAGTCAATTCATGATGAATCCTCAAATATGTTGGCCTGAGATGTATTAAATTGGGGAACATGGCCAGAGAGGGGCTCATACAGACAATCCAAATATGTCAGGATTGAGGCATAGTTGTTTTGTGTTTGAGGTTGCTGGTTTAAGATTCGTAAAATAGTTTTCTGTAATTTTGCATCTGCTTGATGTCTTTTTATGAAATACATACTTCATCAAAAAAAAAAAAAAAGGGTTCTTAAAATAGTCAAATCGCAAGACGACCCTACTATATTTGTTATTGTAAGAGACCAATCTCTAAATGTCAAGAATGCATTAAAGTAACTAAGTTCAGAAAAAAATGTTGAGAGTGCATCCATGCTTCAATTGTACAACTCTAAACCGGTTGAGAACTAATAGCTTCAATTACTTGAACATTCCTCTCTACCAAAAACAAACTGACAGTGAATTCAAATCATAGAAGCACAACTTGGTACCTAAGCACACAGAAGGTCAAACAATGTTGAGATTGCTCACCTTTCTAGTCCCAGCAGCATCTCGCTCTCTGATATGTTGTTCCAACTCCTCCCTCTCTCTTTGGTCCCGAAGTATTTCTTCTTCTGACTGCAACCGAAAGACACACAATTAACATCAAGTGGATCAGGAGTTCTGACTACAGAGAAGGTGAACAAGCTAAAAAGTGAACACATTACACTTGTACCTCAGAGTTGTCACTATCATCTTGGCCTTGGGAAGTTCGTCTCCGCACCCGCCTATCATCTTCCTCATCCCTAACTACCTGCACCATCATATTCAGTCAAAACAAAGCAACTTGTTAAAACAAGATTCAATATTACAGCAGCTTACCATCATAAATAAAACTGAATTCTATCAAGAAGAAGAAGAGTATAAGCACTATGCCTCATCATCTTCGTCTCCATGGGTCTCAGTCCTTTTCCTAAACTTCTTTATACGGGTATCCTCTTTTCTAGTCTGAGAAGAAATGGAACTACTTCCCACACCAACAATATTTTCATCTTCATCATCAGCCTCCAAAAGTGTGTACGTCTTTTGCTTCCTCGCCAACATTGCAGCCTCCCTTTCTTGTTGTAAATATAACTGGTGAGCAAGAAGCACCAAAAGTTATGCGATAAAGACAATGTTTAACCAGAAGAATTCTTGCTAGTCTGACCCTGTGAAATAACTGAAATTGCAATAGCCACTAACATTTGGCCCAGTCGTCTTGCGTTCAACTCTCTCAAAAATCTCTTCAGCAAACACTCTTGTTTCACTAGAGGATGACATACCCATATCATCTACAAGCTGATTTGTTAGATTGGCAGCTGATGAAGCTTTCTTAGCTGCATGAAAATGATATTATGAACAATGTTGCCACAACAATTGTTTATTAAAATGAAAGAAGAAGAAGACGTACCCAGATTAAGAACATAAGACACAACTGTGGACTGTGAGTACCCCAGGAGAGACATTAATCTGTCTGAAACCCACGTCCTCAATTCAGACCCCATTTTTTACTGCATTAAGCAACAAAATACACAACAATGGAAGTTAGATTTACTAATATGCATCTTTGTGTCGACATCGCTAGAGTTCCTACCTTAAAGTGAGGTCAACAAATCAAGGAGAAGTTAGATTTACTAATATGCATCTTTGCATCAACATTGCTAGAGGTCTTACCTAAAGTGAAATCAACAAAACAAGTTATACCCTTCAAATTTGTTGAAAAAATCAAAAAGCTCAACAAGAGAAGAAATCAATAATAAATGTCAAACCTATTTTTAAAAAAACCTATTGCAAGGAGAGGGAAAACAGACCAATTTCCATCTCACTAATAATAAGAGACAGTAGAATCAGAAGGGTTGGGTACTTACAGGTCGATTTCGTGGGAGAAATAAATTGCCTGAAGTTCACCGGAGGAATAGGAATCAAGTTCAACGGAAGAGTCCCGGCGTCGTTTGAAATTGGCGGGCCAACGGAATTCGTGCTCCGTCACGAACCGCTAGAAGGGTTTTGGTTTGTAAATTTTGAGACTCCGAATGGGGCTAATTGGAACTTGATTTTGCCCACACTCCGTGATTTTATTACTACTTGAGAAACTAATTAAGGGTAGATTAGTGATCCTTCACATTCATACTAAAGCAATTTATAATTTGTCAAAAATGACTATGTTGCTAGCGTTTCGCCGCAAAATTTTAAATATTTTTTTATAAATTTTTTTTTTATGATGAGTATTATTCACGAAAAATCATGATCACGAATATAATTAATATGAATTTTAAATATTGAGGCATTTCACCAGCCTTAAGTATGATTCATATTTTTTTTATGCTAGTTCGTAAATAAAGTCATGAGATCCATTTTTTACTCATCGTTGACCTTGCGATCACTGTCTACGAATCGTGAATCTTTTTACGACTCGTGCGGTATGTAATTATTTCAAAAATACTTTTAATTGTTAATTTGTACTATAAATATACTTATTATTATTTTCTTCATTTTTTTACTCGTCCACAATGAGGCAACACTTGGTCATAAATATTATTGAGAAAAACTTGGAAAAAAAAATTGAGAAGTGGTGTTTGGCCATAATGTTTGGTAAATATATTTTGCAAGATTCTAAGTTTTCGAATACTAGAAAAAACTAATATTTTGGGCAAAGTTCTAGTATTTGAGAATTTTTAAATATTTTCAAAATTACCCAAACTTTATATTTCATAAAATACACATATCATTTCTTTGTTCCAATTAATATTTATTCACCTCTTCTGAAAAAAGTTTGAACTATAATTTGAGTAACAAGATTGAGAAAAATGAATAATTTGCTTTAATTGGGTTATAATTCAAATGAATCAGGGACAAACTTTAGTGCACGATTTAGGTATTGATCTTGTCCACGCCGTTATTGTGTTGTTATTTATTATTATCAATTACGTTGTAGGATTATTTTCTAAAGGGACATGTTCATTAAGAATGATAATATGAACTTATAAGTATTTTAATATTTTTTTAGAACTTACATGTATAAATCTTGTATAAATGAAATAGTAAATTATTCTTGATTATATTTGAGCCAAATGCATGGTAAAACTTTACCAAAATTTCATCCTAAAATAATTTGTCAAGAATATTTAGGAGTTTGGGGTTAAACGCTAGCTTAGTTTTGCACATTTATAATATATATATATATAATACATATTTTATCATAATATTCATATTAATTAATGTATAATCTTAGTGAATTTGAGGTTTTTTTTTTTGAAATATAATTAATAACAAAGATAACATATGATTTTTAACATTAATATGCTAAAATAAACAGCGTGAAAAAATATTTTTGATACAACAAATCAATAAAAATGAGTATGGTGGAGGGTTGCTTTATTTTCATAGTATAACAACAACATCTCCTCATTTTTCTCAATATTAATAACATAATTTACTTAGAAGACACAATAAAAATGTATAAATTACCGAATATGTTATAACAATAACAACTTATATTTCCTCGATATGCATTAAAAAAGAAAGAAGATTCATAAAAATGCATAAATCACTGGTCAATCTGGGTCTTGTACCAAGAAAAAATTAAAAAAGAAAAAAAGAGATAACTATTAAAATTAGCGCAATTATTAATTTTATTTATGTATTATTAATTGTCTTAAAAATATCTCTTTATTGAATAATTGAACTAAAATACACTTTTAAATTAGAGAGAATATACAAACATGACCCTAAACTTGGCATAACTTTTTAAATTGGAACTTAAACTTTCATAGTGCACAAATATG
>JAPFFP010000070.1:23282370-23329843 GCA_026153255.1 Solanum medicagineum
TGTGCATTATCAAAGTTTGAGTTCCAACTTAAAAAGTTATGCCAAGTTCAGGGTCATGTTTGTGTATTCTCCCTTTAAATTATCATAAGTGTTAAATCATCCTTTAACTTTGCAAGAATTTAAGAGTTTACTCTTGTTATAAAATTATAGGTATATTTAAATTTAGTTAATCAAATAGAAAGATGTTTTTAACACTATCAATAATTTAAAAATAAAAATAATAATTCATACTAAATTTGCCATTTTTTATAGTAAACTATTTACATCCATATACCATCTTACATTTTATACTCCCAAACTATTAAAATTCGCCAACCTAATATTAAAATTTATGCGCTAACATCATATTGATGTCAGCACCCACCTTGATATACCAGTATGTTATACATATACCAATAGGTATACACATACCAATAGGGTATCATGAAAGATTAAGTTTAGTCATATATCATACCAACGAAGTATCACAACGAATCTATTTTCTACGGGTTTAATAATTTTTTTATTTGTTTTTTAAGAAAAAAAACATAACTCAATATGATACCAATTGGGTATAAATATATCTTCAGAGTATCACAGAGAATTGATCTTATTTTATATAATAGCAATAATATATATACTGTCAAAATATATTTCATAATATTTATGTTGACATCAAATAAATTACAACAAAATTTAAAAGATAAATAGGGTAAAAAATAAATAGCGTGCATCATAAATTCATTAAGAATAAATAATTTCAAATAGTTGTATTTTCTTTTTTGTACTTTTTTCCTTATTTTTAATACTTACGTCCAAAATAAATTGAGGAATATTTACATCACCTAGTGTGTGACAACAACAAAAAGGAAATAAAAAAGCAAACGCGCTTTTCCGTTCAAAAGTCGTCGGCATTTCTGCTTCTCTCTTGAGTTCCACGGTCATCGACTTCATCGCCTTCGGGGATATTCCATTATACGAAAAGGTCTCCGACGCCTTTATTGTCGTAAAAAGTTGGAGACCTTTTCCATTTTTCTTGGATAACTCTAAGAAGTTGGACAAAAATATCATCATTTTTAATCTCCTCGATTATGGGTTGCCGTAGTAGCAAGGCCGCTGATGCTGCCACAATTTCGCGATGGCGTTCCACTGGAATTGTTGCTTTACGCGACTCTAAATTGAAGGCATTTCCTTTTTATTTTTATCCCTAATATCTTAAGAAATTTAATTAGACAACAACTAACCTTTTTTTTTATTTTCTTTTTTCTAATTGCAATCTCACAATTATGTGTGGCCTTTCATTTCATTATTTATGATTTTCGTTGCATTCTAATGTTTATTTGATTAGCGTTTGTATGTAACCTTTACATTTCTGAATGTTCAGCACAATTCTGTTCAATGTTTTCAAATCAAATTCATTGAACTATCCAAAATTTGAACTTTGAAGTGATGAGTTTTCTGTCAGACTAATTCTTAAGTAAATGTTAGTCATACATTCTTTGGAACTGAGATTCTATCAGAAAGGACCTCTCTACCCTACAAAGGTACAAGTCCCACTTGAGGGATTATACTGGTATTATGTTATTGTTAGTCATTCATTCTTTTTCCACTGACACTAATACTTATGTCTTTTAACATCTTAACTCTCATATCTAGTCAAATACCATAACATAAATAAACATTGCTAGCCGCTAGGTATGGTAGAGCTTGACACGGAGCTTGGATGCTATAGGGAGGAGCTTGTAGTTTACACATCAAGAGATGCTTTAGGTTAACTGGGACAGCGAAATATAATCAAGCATCTTTATAGATGAGATCGGTTAAAGGGAAAAAATACATTTTGTGGGAAGTAGAGGTGGGATAGTAATTAACTACTACCTCCATCCTCATTCGCAACAAATCATTGTCCGCTGAGTTACTTTTGCTTGTTTGTTAGTTTGATGGATGGTACTTACTGTGATGAAATGCTAAAACAGTTAAATATGGCAATATATTTAGTCCATTTGAAAAGATACATATTTGTGATTTCCTGACTAGCCTTTTTTTTAACAGACATTTCCTGATGAAGTTTTTGACCTGGAAAGATCTGTACGTACCCTTGACTTAACACACAATAAAATGGGTATTGTTCCTCAGCTTCTTGAGCTCCTAATTTGTTTTCTCATCACTTCAGAGTATAAAGACAAATTATTCTAGAAGATTGTTTTTGTGTACTTATCTTATTTTCTTAAAAAATTGTTTTCCTGGAAGCTAATTCTCACTCTTCTGTTGTGACAGTTGAAATTCCTGTGGAGATCAACAAACTAACGAACTTACAACGTCTTGTAAGTGAGACATCCTGCTCTTCCTCTCTTTTTTTTCTTCTGATGTCTGTTAATGGATAAGAGGCCTCATTAATTAGGAAAAAAAGTATTCTTTGCAAAGAAAATTATACTGTTAGTGGCGTCACATCATATAAATGCTAGCTGTTGAGAAGGTATCAAACTCATATACTCACGGCCAAAATGCATATAAAGCTAATGAAATTGGTTTATGAAGCAGAAATGGGGAAAACAATTAGAGTGTTATTTGTTATTGTTCTCCTTTCACTTTTCTTTTTTTCCCGATCTCTATAGGAGAAAATTCACTCGGGTAAAAAAAGTTTCTACAGAAGGCAATGTCAATAGAGATATAAGAAAAACAATGCTTAATTCTGTCATAAAGACTTCAATAAGTGGGATACCATTTATACTCGTGTTGAGTAAATATATTGGAAAACGATCCTTCCTAAAACGGAAACAACTTAATATGAGTTCTTGTTTAAAGGGCACAGAGAAGAAAAGAACAATATACCTGAAAATGTTATTGTAGGAACTGGAATAAGCAACATTTATACTATATGACTTTCTGTTTTTATTCTTGATTGGGACCTAAGAAGGATAGGTTAAGCATTAAATGTAGCAAGACACAGAAAACATGTTTTTTGATGGGGAAGAGAACTCTTGCTAATTACTTGATTAGTCACGCCTAAATCTCTCCGAGTAAATTTTGATTATAAGAAACTACATCTTGACATTGTTTACCAGTGAGCTAGTAAAGTATGTTGAGCAATTACCAAGATCTGATCTCAAGGTGGAACATATTGAGGTATGCAGTATGTTTGCCAGATGAAATGTCTTTGGTTTCTCAATATAACTGGGGAACCATTCAATCTCGATATTCGCAGGTTAAAAGATATAATCTTTTTACGTCAAGAAATAGAAGATGTTGCATGCCATTTGTGGTTACATAGCTTCACTCTTTTCTGCTCAACAGCCTGAATTTATTATATGATATTTAAGCAAAGCTGTGGTTTTCTGTTATAAGTTTATTGCTAGCTGATGGTTGTGCTTTGTTGTTGTTCCATTAAAAGTTTGTTAGCATTGGTTAAGGTGTAATCTTGAGCAGATGAAGCATAGAATAATTGTTATAATCTAGGGAGAACCACGCCCCAAAAGCCAGCTATTAAGTTGGGAGAGCCCAAGGCTATAAATATCCCACATCAGCACTTCGTAGTACCAATGTGAGACTTTGCAATGGACCATAACAATAACTCTTCTACTTGTCCAGTTTCTTCTCTTTTTGACTAATTTTTTGTAGTTTTTTCTAATGACTTTTATCTGAGAATTTTTCTTGATTATTACTCGTTAATGGTATCATTCGATTCCTGTATTAATCATGAACATATTTCTTAAGTTTATAATCTTATACTAAGAGGAAAAAGAACGTGTATCTCCAATTATCTGTTCAGATTTTAGCTGATAACATAATTGAGCGCCTTCCCATGAATCTGGGATTGCTTCAGTCTTTGAAAGTGGCAACATTTGATGGGAATCGAATCACAAACTTGCCTGATGAATGTAAGTCTAGATATGTTTGGTAACTCGTCAATTGGATTCCTTTTCTCTTATATGAGCCGTACTCTCTGTTCTAACTACAGAAACTTCCTGTATTCAGTCGGGCAGTTGGTGAAACTTGAGCGTCTGTCTATCTCAGCAAACTTGTTGACCAGCTTGCCTGGCACAATCGGGAGCTTACGGAGTGTGAGTGATTTATTACACTCTCTGTGTTACTGCTCTCTCAGTTCTAGTTAATGAGCTGATAAAGATTTTGCTCCTACATAGTTTTATTGTTCTTTAAAATACTTTTACTGTAGAGGTGTTTAGCTGACAAAAGAATTATTTAAGTTTTGATCTTGCCAATGCCTTTTGATTGGAGAATTGTTCAGTAATAAGAAAGAAACCCAATTGATTTATCAAGTTGTGCTATCAAGCCACCTTACTGTGACATTTATTGAGGTGTCGCACCTCTTGCTTAATGTTTTAATTTCTTTCCTGTCATCTTTTTTGTTTGTCACTGTTAAACAGATAATGTACTGTGTAGACTTGCAGTTGTAAGTTATTATCCAAATTCTTATGATTGTAACTTGGGGGCGCTGAATCAAGTTCAATGGTTCTGTTGACTCTGGAACTGTTTTACACTTGCACATATTGTTCTAAAAAGATTATCAGTTACTTATGAGTTCTAGTATTCTAGATGATGTTGAAGGTGGTACTGCTTAGACTGACATCTTAGCAGTTCCTTTTCACTGGCAAGTTTTGAGCCGTCAAATTGATAATATCTTCTGGCAATGCAGTTGGTTTTGTTGAATGTTTCAAACAACAAGCTAAAGTTTCTTCCTGAATCAATTGGAAGTTGCTCCTCTTTGGAAGAACTGCAGGCAAATGGTACCTTCATATTTAGCTCATCATTCTTCTGATTCTTTCCGTCTTTCCTTCAACTTTGATCTCCTGGGTGTCGTAGCTTTGTGTGCATATCAAATTGAACATTGGCAACTGTTTTCTTGTTTTACATTTGGGCCGACTTGTCTTCGTAGAATACATTTTGAGTTGATATACAGTATCATTTTTCTGCTTCTCCTTTTCTTTTTCTTTGATTCGCTGGTAGTACTTTTACTGATTTCTCCTAAGGCTCATGGTTGGAAGTTTTTGTCACAGATAACTCCATTGAAGAGCTTCCTGGTTCAATTTGCAATCTCATTCAACTAAAATCACTCTGTTTGAACAATAATAATCTCAAACAGGTAATTTCCAAACTTTCCTGTCTGTCTTTCTGCGTCTCTCTCTCTCTCTCTCTTTTTCTCTCTCTCTCAGGCACAGTCATGTACATGCTAAGCATAAGCAAATGCAAATTTTTACTGTCTGTCTCTCGTTATGTAACTCAAAGCAATGTTTACTTAGACTGAAATTTTCTTCTGATGCCTGAGTGTCTTCTCTCTCGCCTTCTCTCTCTCTCACACACGCGCGTGCGCGCACACAGAGAGAGACTCACACACAAGGCTATTTAACAGACTTGAATATAAATATGTTATATAACTCTTCATCAACCATAAGACATGCATAAAAAGCCTTAAATGAAACATCCTTATGTCTTGACCTTGAGATATGAAGCAGTCATTGGGTCAAAATAGATATTTGCAAAGTAATCCACATCTGAGGTCATCTGCTTACACTTCTGAGTAGTTTCTTGTTTTTAATGCGTTATCATCCTGGAGTTCACACATTTCCTAGCGTATCTGCTTATTATACAGCCATATTTTAGCTATTGATTCGTTGGTTCTCATTTTCTCAGGTGCCTTCAAATTTGTTAAGAGAATGCAAGAGCTTGCAGAACATAGCCCTACATGGCAATCCCATCACCATGGACCAATTTCAACAAGTAAGTCACTATTGTGCTCACTTCAGTGCATTCTGAAAAAGTCACTTATGTAGATCTCCAACTAACCTTTTTCCATTCAGATGGAAGGATTTCAAGAATTTGAAACCAGGCGTAAAATGAAGTTTGACAAACAAATTGATTCAAATGTGATAATTAGCTCTAAAGGGCTTGATGAGGGTGTTGATCTGTGATACCAATACTGCTGTAATTTTTGTAAGCCTTTCCTCTCTGTCTTATTAATCTTGTATTTATATCCTTGCTTCCTATTTTGGTTTTTTTGACAAAAAAGGAAACTTCTCCCATACTTGATACTACATGGTCGTGTAGTAACCACATTTCACAAAAAGCGGTGGCATCAGCTTGTAATTTCTGCAATATCCAAATTCACCTACTTCATTGTTGTCAAATGCTCATGGCATTGCTTGATATGCATGTTAGTTTTGATCTTGGCGCCCTACCAATTACCATATTGCCTCTGCTATCTTTTATGCCTCAACCAAAGCTTGTATGACAGTTATAGGCATAGCTCATGTCACTGCTGGATATGCATGTTAGCTTGATATGGCCTCCCTACCATATTGCTTCTACCATCATTTACACCCCCAGCCAATGCTTGTATAACAATATAGGCTTACAGGGCAACCACTTAAGGTATCCATTGTCGAAAGCATGCTCAATCAAAACAAAAAGAGGTACGTGATAATTGCTTACAGACGCTGTCCTTCACAAGAGGATTCTGTTGTCTGACAAGTTTCTGAGTATGATAGATCTACCAGTTCATTTGATTGCCAAATTAGTTCAACAGAGTATGATGAAATGTCAGATCAGGTGATGCATTTTAATTAATTGATGGCCAACTTTCTTTGTTGCAGTTGGGTGGAAATGCAAGGCGTTGAAATTGTTTGACTTCGAAGAAAGGTTATTACTGCTGACTGCCAAGAATTTGCTTAAGCTTTTCGGCAATGGTATTGTTAACTTTGACAAACTGGGCAATGTATCTATGATGTGTTAGAATAATTGCAAATGGTCTGTATATCAAGATTCAAGTGTTCCAGTCACTTGTTTCTTTTTCTTTTTGTAAAAAAGCTGTATATATTTACTTAAACTTGGTTATATGTGCAAATTTTTGTAACTATATATATATCAGTTCTTATAATATGCATACACATATCTTTTTTTCTTTGTTTGGTTTCCCACCGGTGTCCGGAGACCGTGGAGCCCCGACTAAATTCGAATTATGCAATGCATGGCCTATTTGGAGGTGGCGCTCACAACAGGATTTTTTCCATTCCCAGGGTTCGAACCCGAGACCTCTGGTTAGGGGTGAAGTGCTCTCACCAGTGCATCACAACTCATGTTGGTGCATATACGTATCTACAAAACTACATTGGTATGATGTGATTTATAAATTTAATTCCTAAATGTGATTCAAGCTTTCTAGCCTATCCATTACCTCAATTAACTCAGAACACATGTAAATTGCATTTCCACATATGCATATGCATTTTTACATATATTTGAAGTTAAAAAAAAAAATTTACAATACTACCGCAATTTTTCTAGTTTAATATTGCACATATTGAGGGGCAAAAGAAAAAGAAAAACGAAAATAAAACTGTCCCAGAATTATATGCACTCTCACCGTCCCACCCCGCACATCTGCATAATTCATCATTAATATTTGACAAATTTTTTATTTTATTACAAAAAGCTACAATATTTTTTATTCAGATATATATATATGGGGCCAAACTCAAAATATAATTCTTAATGTAAATCGAAGTTTGCCTTCTATTCGTTGACTAGACAAAGTGTGAAAACAAAAGCGTAGAAGTGGATTTAGGATTAGCAGAAATCCTTTTTATTTTAATTACATGTCTCTTGTTCAATCAATTTAAGTAAGCACATCAATTGGCAAGTAGATAGCTGAAACAGCAGGTGTGTCGATCAAGATGTATTTATTTATCCACACTTATATATATATAATAGATTGAGAAACGGAGCTAAGTGAAAGTTAGTGGGTCAGACAGATTCAGTAATTTTTTGTAGATCATATATTTATAGTAGAAAAATATGCTTTGCAATATCTTTTTCTCTTTCTTTAGAACCCCAAACTCCTAATCTTGGTTACGACTCAGTAGTGAGTTAAATGTCACCTTTGTGTCCGTTCCAATTTTCATAACAAAATACTTCTTTCATCTATTTTTACTTGTCTTGTATTGATTTGTCACATGTCCTAAGCAACAAATGAATAGAATAATAATTTTATTATATCGTTCTTTAAATAAAATAAATTCAATAATTTTAGAAATTACTATAGTTAATAATAAGAATAAATTAAAAACTAAGTGATAAATTTTTTATTGATTTTCTGAAGTAAAAAAATAAAAATAAAAATTTATTTTGAATATAATGACTAAGTAACAATAAAATGAGGGAGTAAACATTCTAAGTTCCTCTGTTCACTTTTAATTATCAAATTTTAATTTAACACACTTATTAATAAAATAATTATTAATATATTAAATTTATTATTTTACCTCTATTAATTAATAAAATTTCACATATATTTACTCGTTATACTTTTTCAAATATATAAACTCAATAACAATAAATTATGGATGACATGAGAAAATTTCACACGAGAATGGATAAGTAATCATCTTTTCCTTTTTCATACAAGTAATAAATACAGTGATATAACAATAAAAATAATAATTCGAGCACGTGATATTCCATACATATGACCACGTGAATAACCAGTTAATTTCGAAACTAATTAGGCTAATAAAATCACATGGGGATCCGTGTAGCCAAATTGCAATTGGCGCAACTTTTTGGAACCTCCCGCGTTACTAATTCCGGACCCCCGCCCGAATAACAGATTCCGTAATCCACTAGGGCTCTAGCTTCACCTTTTTATCTTCAACGACCCAATTCCATATTCCATCTTCTTCTTCTTCTTCCCCACAAATCGACCTTGATTCTTCATCTGAAACTTCGAATCAATCTCGGATTTCTCTAATTCGTTCTCTCCTCTATCTATTGATACCTCTTTCGGCTGTTTTCGTTCGGTAAATCGAATTACGATTTTAGGGTTTAGATCTCTTCTGTATCTTTTTAGATCTGTTCGATTCATCGCTTGTTTTGTGAAATTCATAGGGTATTTTATCTTGATTTTGTTTTTGATTCCTTGATTTCTCTGTTTTTGTGAAAGAAAAAAAGGGTTGATCTTCGTTCGATATAATTAGTTTGTGGATTTGGGATTTCTTGTTTAATTCGTTTCGTTTCGCCGTTAATTCAATTTTGGGTTGAGTTTAATTAATTTATTTTTGGTTGAAGATTTGAATCTGATTTGGGGATCTAGGGTTAGGGTTTCCATAAAATTTGCAATTCTTCTTTCTTATCCTTCAAATTTCCAAAAAAATAAAATTATAATTTTTATTCCCGTCCTCGAGTTGTTCAAATTGAAAAATCTGCTACCTCAATTTTGACGAAGAGCAGCTTCACGTTCAAGGTACCCGAACCGGCATCCTTACCTTGGGTCAATTTTGTTATTAGTCAAAGTTATGGGTCTCTTTTTCAGTTTTCTGTTCTTTAGGCCACAACATTATAATAATAAAACTAATTTCAGTGCTTTCACTGTTTTATCCCCGTACTAATTAGGAATTAGAGGCTTAATTAGCTGTATGCAGTAATCGTAATTAGCCTCCTTTGACAGGTTTATTTGTTGTCTGCTTGTCAATATAGTCTTTCTTATAAGTAGTCTTGTTGTACATCAAAGCGAAGCATTGTCTGATAGGGTGCTCCTACGACGTATCAGGCTACACTATGCTTGATAGCTCGCCCGAGCAGAGTCAAAAGCTAGATAGAAGGGTCGTTCACTCCATATTCTTTAAGTGATTGCTTGTGACTGTAGTATTAGCCAGGCAATCAACACAGGTCGAGCAGAGTCAGTCCTGAGGTTGTCTAGTCACTTGATGAGCCAGTGGAGAATGGGAAAAGAGAGTAGCTCCCATTAACGAACGAATGTGATGTCTTGTCTGGATCGAAATAGAGATTTTGACAACTGCTATCATTAAGCTCTGTTATCATTTTCTCAACATAGTTGTGACTGAATATCTAAATGCATGTACTAACAACATTGTGTTGTTTTTTCTCCGTTTACTGAGGGTTGATGGGGTTATTTTGGTTGGTTTCTTTCTTTCAGCTAGACAATACAGTTATGTGATTATTAAATTGTATGCATTGCTACATATTATTCTTAGGACACGTGGAAAAGGCATTTTCCTCCTCTACTTTTTATTTTTGAACTTCTTCCCTTTTATGTTCATGTATCACATATTTTTTGGATCCTTGCAGCTAATTATGGTGCAGAAAAGGCCATTTAGTGAAGAGGATCTGTATGAGGTCTCATCTAAGCAGCCAAGGCATGAACCTAGTAGTCAAGTTTCAGTTTTGGAACTTTCTCGTGAAGCAGTAGCTGTGGCTGCCTATGCATCAGGTAACAAGAATTTATTTTGTTAGCTCTGATATATTCTTTGCACTGTGTTTGCTGCTCTATGTACTGTTGTTAAAAATTCTTCAAGTCATTGGTGGAGTGCAGTAAGCTGTCAGACCTGCCAAGTATTTTTAAGTTTGAAGCGGTTTCTTGACACCTTACGAATGGGCTTGCTCTTGCAGGAGTATATTTTGGATCTTAAATGAATATTTTTGCTCCATATACTTATCGACTGTCTGTTATCTATGTGTTTTGGTAGGTGGTGATGATGGCAACTCTTTGAGAATCATCCCTGATGCAAACAAGAGATTTGATAGTCACAATGTGGATGAAGTTCTTTTTCCTTCTGAGAAGGAAACTGAGATGGGCATTCACGGATCTGCTTCAAACTCTTCCTGGCCCACCAGTAGCATCAGTGAGGAAGACAACAGGCCCGATGAACCTTATTTTGATCATCCGTTCAGGGCTGCTGCTCTTCACAGGGAGATGTATTCTTCTATTTTAAGTAATCCTCAAAAGATGGTCCCTATTGGACCAGATTTCCAGGCAGAGCTACCAGAATGGGCACCATATAGTTATAAGGATAAACCATGCATAGAGGGTTTACATGAAAGTCTGAGTTCTCCACCTCAAGCTGATGAAAATAAACTTGCTGGAAGGACTATCATTCCGATGCCTAACATGGAGCTCCTTGCAGATCACGTCGAGAATATTGGAGAGACAAGAGTTAAATGTTCCTGCGAAGATATAGGTTCCATAAGATGTGTTCGGCTAGACATCATTCAAGCAAGGGAAAAACTAAAGCTAGCCCTTGCTGAGGAGGCATTTGTTAGGTTGGGTTTTTGTGACATGGGAGAGGTAGTGGCAGAAAAATGGAGTGAAGAGGAGGAGGAACTATTTCATGAGGTTGTATTATCCAATCCTGCATCGTTAGGCAAGAATTTCTGGAACCATCTTGCAATTGAGTTTCCTTCACGGAGTAGGGAGGAACTTGTCAGCTATTATTTTAATGTCTTTATTTTGCGAAGACGTGCTGAGCAGAACAGATTTGATCCACTGAACATAGACAGTGATAATGATGAATGGCATGATATAGTTGATGCTGATGAGGAAGCTAAAATGACAGATGAAGATGAGGATTCTGTGGTTGAATCCCCAGCATATCATAATGATCTCAGCTACAATATGATCCATGAGGAGCACGACAGACGAACATATGATGAGGATGTCGGTGAAGCAACATGGGAAGATTATAGGCCTGTAAATTGTGGTAGCAGGAAGATCTTCACTGATGTGGAGGAATCATGTCCTGGCAAGTTGTTTGATGGTAACAGCAGCTATAAACTTAGTATGCAGACTCAAGACCATGGACTGTCAAATGAAGCGGTTGAGCAAGAAGTCCAAGGTGGCTCCTGTATCACTGATGTAGCTGGGGTTACTTCAGAACCATCACTACGGAAAATCAACAATGCTAAACATTGGGTAAGCGATATTGCTGGTATTGGTAGTGGCACCAAGCATGAGAGTCTGTTGGAGCCATGTAACGGCAAAGAATGGGATGTTGGCTACTGGAGCTGTGCCAGAAATGAAGTAGATTTGTTACCAACGCACACTATGATTGAAGAAGTCTTTGGTGATGGAGCCTGTATATACAAGAGCCGAGATGCTTAAGGGTGAAGCTTTTTAATCTGACTCTAGTTTCTCTTTCAACAAAAAGGAAAAAAAAAGGGGTGTGATTCTTTTATTCAGGGGTTTAGCTAAGTTTTGACATATTTACAGTCATGCTATAGAGGCTGGGCTGTGTGGTGTGGTCAATCTGGTAATGTTTCATATGCAGGTTCCAGTTTCCTTGTATATTCATAACAGTGGGAGTTTTTCTCTTTTTTTCTTTCTTTCTTTCTTTCAACTCAGATGTAAGAAATGGCATTGCAAGGTTATTCATGAGCTGATGGATGCTAAACTTTTGGAGCTGTACAGTAGCCATTATTTTGTTGACTTAGCAGTTGACTCCTAGGAAGCTTTTGTCTGAAGTAGGTTCTTAAAATAATATTTGTAAAGTTAAGCTATATGGTCAATTGAGCCATATTTCAAAAAAGAAAGATGAAGTTTTTTTTTTTAATTATATAAGTTTAGTTTGTACAGAATATCCTCTTTTTTATTAGTTATTCCCCTTGCAGTCCATGCTCTCAAGTCTCAAGTGGATATGAATACCTTTAACATAGTATGACTATATGTCTCTCAATTTGTTGAAGATTTTCCTACCAGAAGTCTGACTGATTAGGTACCATGCTAGTAGAACATCAAGAAGTTTTAGAAGGGCTAAGTTGTATTGAGAGTGAAGTGTAAACTGTATGATTGGACTTAGAAGGAGGGTTGGTTGCATCGACAGTGAAGTGTTAACTGCTTGATTGACTTGACTGCATCAATCTTGTCAAGTCATGTAAAGCATGGTCATAGCAGGTGCTGGTTGTGGCCATCACTTCTTTACGAGGACATTTATTTACTCGCTACTTGCCGTCTTCTATCATCATATATATTGACTAAATCTGTTTACCATAAGCTTTTTCAGCAATATATAATAATATACATATAAAATATGAGTAAAAGACAGTTGCACCTGTTATGACAATGCACATAACACCCTTAGATGCAGGCTGTGGGCCATCAGTGTGAGTGTCAACATGTATATTATCAGCCCTTAGATGCAGGCGGAGACAATGGGTAATTCCAGCACTATCTGCGTGTGCTCTTTTAAGTGCTTATAGGTGCATTAGAATGTAAAGGCTATTTGTCTCTGCCACATCTCAAGCTTTTGTCCAAGTAAAAATATTCTTATAAACTCTACAATTACTTTCCACTCAACCTAACAAGAGAGAGTTGAGAGTTGCTCGGTTGGTAAATATCCCTCACCATCAATGCTAATATTTTGAATTCGAGTCACCAAAATAACACACACAAATAAAAAAAAAGAAAAAGAAGAGTAGGATCACTTAATGAGAAAGTAGTAATAATAATATAATAATAATAATAAAGAACTTTACGTTAGATGTTTCCCATACAGGGGCGGAGCTATCCTTTTGGTAAGGATTCATTCGAACCCCCTTCGATGAAAAATTATACTATTTATACATGATTTAAATAATCTTTTCATATGTATATAACAGATATTGAACCTCCTTCGATTAGTCTGTACTTTGATAAATTTTGAATCCCCTTAGTGACGATCTTGCCTCCGCAACTGTTCCCATACCCATCCTAAAATCAAATATCTCAATTCTAACTTTGGTGTGATACTTTTTGAAATAAAACTTACTTTTAGCTATTACTATACCATATTTCTAGCTATCACTACTACTATAATCTTGTTACACAAAATGTGATGATAGATTATCTAAAAAAGGAAATATTGCACTTTCCAATTCCATTCCATTGTAATGTAGTAATTAGTTATGACAATGTTCAGACATTAAAAAAAAGCCAGTAACATATGTCTATCAAGTAGAATTAAACAATCTTTAATACTGGCACCCCACATGAACTTTTTACCTAGAAAGGGGAAGTAGCAAGTACCTTGTGGGGGTGGGGGTGGTTAAATAAAAGAGAAAAAGTCTATTAACAAAAATAATGAAGTCAAAGAAGTAGTGGCAGAGTGCTCTACCCTAACTAATTCTTGCATGAGATCCATCCAAAGGAACAGGTAAAGCATAGCTCCACACAGTGACGGAGTTAAAATTTTAATTTAATAAATTCAAAATTTGAAGAAAGTAAACACATAAATTTGTTGAAGGGGGTTCGATATTTAATATATATACATAAAAATTATTTTAATCATATATAAATAATATAATTTTTCACAAAAGGATTCAGATGGACCCCGACGAATAGGTGGCTATGCCCCTGGTCCCACATAAATAAGTTCAGTTGGGATTTTTTTTGCTTTTAATTTCATTGACCCCTTTATATATGAGTATTCCATAAGCATTGCTGGTGAGAAGAGAAGTTGCCATGAATGAACACATGAACCATTATCTATCTGTATATATAAAAAAAAGTAACACATGCACCCTTTATCATTATTAGCCTTTTTATAACCACATACAATAAATAAATAGAAGAAAATAAAAATAAAAAAGAATAATTACCGGTGGATGGATTCCTAGTAACTCCATTTATATGTATCTACTATACTTGCATACATGAGACACAGATTTGCTTCCAACGGAAGTAATGCCATTTCAAGCTGTCATATTTTGGTGGTCTAAAGTTAAAAATAAATTAAATGCCCTTAAGATATATTCTTCTAATTTTTTTTAGATGACAAAGTTGATAACATAAAATATTTTAAGATGCAAAGTTATATATGTATTTGCATTTGAAAAAAATTTAACTTTTTCTATATATAAGATTTTTTTTCTATTTCAATTTGATTGTTTGATTTTGATTTTGATTTGACACAGAGTCTGAAAGTTAAACTAAATAGTCAGTACAATTATTATTTTATCATCATTAAAAGATGAGATCTCTCAAATTTTGGAGCCTAAGGCAAATGCGTTACTTTTACATGCATAGAGCCACCCTTGTTCAAGATATATCGGATACAGACTCTTTATCGCCCAAAGTAAAATCTACTGAACAATAAATATTGTACTGAATATCTGATACCTCTCGCCAACCAATATATGCACCCCTCTTTACTTTTTACTTGTCACTATTTCACTTATCGAAGTCAAACTATATGAACTTTAACTAACATTTTAAGAACTATTTTTTCGTCATACTAATATGAGAGGAATTGCAACTTGTAACATTTTTCTTATAGTTTTCAACCATCTAAATTTTAAATTTCAAATATGAAATTTAGCTACTTCATTTAACTTTGAAGTTCAGTTAAGTTGACCTCAAAAAGCGAAGGAGAAACAAATAAAACTAAACAGAGGGAGTATCTGATAATTTTGCCCATTGGGAATTGCATATGGGGAAAAAAAAGAATTAGAATTCCAATTTCACAGGATTCTCGTGCACTTTATTAAAGCATCCAATCATCCCATTGTGTGAATATTATTTATAAATATTTGATTGGTTAAATCAAATTATTATTGTACATTAATTTCAGATTACTATGCAAATTTATACATTTTTTCTATCTCTACGAGATAGTAGCAAGGTTTGAGTACATTTTACTTTCTCCAAACACCATTTGTGATATTTTACTGAATATGTTATTATTATATAAATTTAAACATTTTAAATGTTGAATTTGCCCTTTTAAGAAGAAAGGTGTAACTACTGTCTAACAAGTTACTATCTAACTACTCTCAACTTAGTGATACAGTTCAACATGAACTCTCAAGAGCCTAACCACCAGGCAAATACTTGCTAGTAGTTGTTCATACTATATTTTATATCATTAATTAAAAGGATTGACGTGCTTATCATTAATCAACTTAACTTATATTCTAATATATCTTTAATCATATGTGTCACCTAGCTCTCCAAATTAAACATTAGCTTTACTTTTACTAGTTGTACTAGTCAATCTTGGGAGAATACTCTCGGAGACGTTTTCGAGTTTGAGCCTTACATATGAAATCGCCTTTGATAAAAAGTGTTTTACCAAGAGTTTTTTTCATGTGAATCTAAATTAGTCGAACCTCAAAACAGATAAAAAAAATCAAACGAGAAAAGTACTTGCTTGTGAATAAGTGAAGCTCCAGAGCAAGCTGCCTTCATTTCTGACCGACAAATTAACAAAGGGCTTTGGTAGATCTTGCTTTGACTTGAGGTAAAAGGGATCTGTCACGAGACTCACACTTTTATAAATGGTCGGATTAATTTGGGTGCATTTTTAAAGGTATTATTATACAATAAATATTTGTTAATTTTATTATTTAAATATCGAATAACTATCCAGAAAACTTTAAGCAAATAAGAAGAAATTGTGTAGTTTTTTTTTTCTTTTGGCATTTTAAAAAAGGAAAGGATTAATGGTGTCTCAATTATTGATAAAGTCTAATTCTGATTCTTATGATGTACGATTTGATATATTTAACCTTCACTAGTTAAAATGTGTGTTTTTTTTTTTTTAAATTTACGTATGTAATATTTGGATAGTTTTAAGAATTATATTATCAATTTAGGGATGACAACGAGGCAGGACGGACGTCGGGCGAGTTGGGTTGAACTCAACCCGCAAATTTTTCAACTCACCCCGCACCGCCCACTCCCTCTTATATTTTAAATTCTTTATTTTTTAATTGAATTTATATGAAAAATAAAAGTTCGTAATTTTATAAAATATTTTTTGCTAATTAACACCTCAACAACTAATTAACTATTTTTAGTTGACATTTCAACAATTATTTCTTAATCGTTAATTAAAAATCTCTAATTAATATTTCAACAACTAATAATTTACCGAACATATCTAGTTACAATTTTAGAAAAAATAAAATAAAATTAAAATTAATATTTAATATAAAAATAGTTCTAAACCTGCACCTTATCGATCCGCATCTGCCCCATTGTCATCCATAATTACCATTAACTAAATAGAGTACCAACAGTAGCTTAGCAAAACGAATGAGTAATTAAGTAGTAGAATATGACATACACATTTTAAATTAATTGAAGATTAAATATGTTTAGTTAGATAACACTGGACAAAAATCATAATTTATCAAAAATTAAAGGACCAAAATCATAATTACGTACCTAATTAGGAAATTCCAAAAGAGTAATTTGCCTAACACCAGCAGAGTTTACTTAGTTATTACGACAAATTACAGATAGAAAAATTAAACCTTATTAATGGCAACATCTATGAAATTGTGAATTGCAGTTTTGGATTCATAATGTATGACAAAAAAGGGAATTAGTTGCTGAATTATAGAGCCTTGTAAAATACATTTTTGTAATAAAGAAAAGACAGGAAAAGGAGAAAAATACAAAAATTGAGTTGAAAGAAAAAGTCGTGCACTTCTAAAAAATTTCCATTTTTTCTGTGGAAATTTCCCGCGGAAAAATGTCCATGGGCTATTTAGATAGATATATTGATTGAATCAGTGAGAAAAAATAGTAGTAAATTTTTCACATGAAAAAATAAGAGAAGCTTCTCCATATTTTAATAAGAATCTGTTTCCCATCATGAGTTTTCCAATAAATTAATTTGATGAAAAACTGATGAAAATATCATGTTTTATAATATAAAATTTTTCATTAATTTCAGTTAAAAAGAATTTCTATTAGTAGTGGTAGCCGCTGAAACAAGCATAAAATGGGAAAACCTATATCACTAAACTATATGTAATTAGCTTTTTCGTTTGTTCAATACATAATGACAGAAGTCAATTTTAATCGATTGATTCGATTAATTCATAGATGAAATTGATAAGACAGTATGATGGTCTTCCACAATAATTTTTACTAATATTTTAATTATAATGAAGTAATAATTTGATGTAAATATTAATCGCGAATAAATTTTGAGCAAATAAGATAGCAGAGTTATTGTAAAATGTTAAGACTTTAGATATAGGGAATTGTGGATGCTTGTACCTAGCCTTTGCTTCTAGCTAGTGGAAAGTAAGCTTATCTACTAAATTAATACTCACTTTGTTTTAAAAGAAAAAATGATTTACTTTTACTTTTAAAAATGATCATTTTTTTGACAATATTTTAATTTTAGTTTTTCACGAGTCATGTTTTAGGTCACAAGATTAAATGATATTTTAGTATATTTGATGTAATTTTAGTTTAGGACCATAAGATTGAAAAATCTTTTTTATATTCTTAAACTTTGTACTCAGTCAAACTAGATCATAATTTAGAAGATTCACCATTTTTCCATTTTCCTCACTTTGTTTTTTCAAAAACGAAAAAAGATTTATTTTTAACTATAAGTTTGTTTTTTAAAAATTGATTATTTTTTTAACAATTTTTAAATTTTAATTTTTCACATGATATGTGTTAGGCCACAAATTAGAAAATACTTTGGTATATTTGACATAAGTTTAGTTTAGAATGATAAGATCAAAAAGTATTTTTTTAATCTTTCTAAATTTTGTGTCAAATTAAACAAGATTATTTTTTTTGAAAACGGAGACCACGATAATTACAAGATTCACTATTTCCCTCTTTTCCTCAAATTTAGTGAAGGTCATGAGCAAGCATAAAGGCAAAGTGGGACATCTAAATGTTTATATATAATGGGCATATATGGGGAGAAGAGAGACAAAGAGTGGCCAAACTTTACTTGGAAGAGTGTTAGTTGTCAATATGTAGCATCCACTTTTGGTAAAACAAAATACCTAAAAGACTTCTTCACTCTCAAGTGAAGTCACTTTTGGGCAATTTATAATAACATATCATATAAAAATGTCTTTATGTGTTTCATCATTTTCACCAATTGTCTTCTAATTAGTAGGCTTTTCATTTCTTTTTTTTTTTAAAAAAAAAATCTTAATGTGGATGTGGATGACCTAATCTTTGGTCCATTAGTGCTAGTTAGTCAAGTAGTAGTATGTAATAAGTTGAGCCACATGCTAGAAGCTCACAAAAAGTAAAGGGATTAATTGTACTAGGCCAAAATGTTGGATCTCTTTGTCAAAATGATGGAGTGATTGATTGATCTGGTGAGTTGAAAATCACAAGGTTTTGGGGCAAGATGTACTAAAACTCCCGCTATGCGCAGTATCCGAGAAAGGGTATGATCCCAAGGGTTCAGTGGTGTAGCGAGGAATTGTCACTAAAGGGGGTTTAAAATTTGAAAAAGTAGCCACAAGAACTAGTCAAGGGGGTTCGACATCTACTGTATACATATGAAAATTTATTTTAATTGTGTATAAATAATATAATTTTTCATCGAAGGAGTTTCAGATGAACCCCTTCGACAAAAGGGTAGCTCCGCCCCTGCAAGGGTCTATTGTATGTAATCTTATCTTGTATTTCTGTCAGAGGTTATTTTCAAAGCTTAAATCCATGACCTCTTGATCACAAGATCTTAAGCTTAAAAATTTAATGAAGGCAAATTTATCAACTGATTTTTACGTAAATATTCATGAAATTAGTCGAAGTGCGTACAAGTTGATCCACGCAATACTGTTATATATAAAAAATATTATTGACATGATCTAAATATGTGGAATCACCACTTGACACCAATTGGTTTGGTGTAACACCTTAATTAAGGAGAAAAGTGGTTGAGCAGCTTTCTCACCAGACAAGTAGTAAGTCAGCTGGAGCAAATTGGGAAAACAGTGGGAATATATTATTGTATTTAGCATGCTTTCATACATAATTACCACATTCAATATAAATATAAATATAATTTTTATATCTTTCTTTAATTTTGGAGTAAAATATGTGGCAACTGTAATATTGTTCAACACTATATTTTTTTTGGTATGCAACAAGTAGTCAGATTAATACGTCAGGCTAGCCATATCTTTTGTTTTATTTTTTATAACCAAGTGATAATCGGAGTTTACTAATCTGGCTATTTCATTTCTTATGTCGCATAAGGACTATTAAAGGGGAAAATACTTTTTGATAGATTTTTATTTTATTTTATATTTTTATAGGGTCAAATTCAAGATATCTAATTAAGAGAAAAGTATTAAAAATATTCTTAAACTTGGCACAAATTATCAATTTCATTCCTAAACTATTGATAATATTAAAAACACTCTTTTACTTGACTAATTGAACTTAAATACGTCCCTGATATTGTAATAAGAGCGAAATACACCCCTAAATTCTTGCCAAGTAAAGAGGTGTTTTAACACTTGTGATAGATTGGGCGTGTATTTTAGTTTAGTTAGTCAAGTAGATAAGTGTTTTTAAGACTATCAATAGTTCGGCGATGAAATTAATAATTTGCGCCAAGTTCAGAGATATTTTAAATATTTTTCTCTCTAATTAATCAATCGTACCTGTGAACTGAGGCGGAGCCAGGAGCTCATTTGAACTCGCTTAGAAGGAAAACTGCACCAGTTGTTTATGGCTAAAATTATTTTTTATGTGTTGTGGTATATATTGAACCCCTTTCGACTAGCTCATGTGTTTACATCTTCATATTTTGAAACGCCTTAATAGTGGCGGAGCTAGGATTGTCACTAAGGGGGTTCAAATATGAAAAACTAGACACACGAATTAATCGAATGAGGTTCAACATCTACTGTATATACATAAAAATTACTTTAATCATGTATATATAGTATAATTTTTCGTCAAAGAGATTTATAACAAAAGCGTAGCTTTGCCTCTGCTCTTAACAAAAATCTTGACTCTGCCACTACCTTATCAATCTACAAAACTTAAAAATGTATGCTTTTAAAATCCAAGATTCTTCAGCCAATCACGAGACATTTTTGCCTCACATAATCATCATAAGTTCATGTAGTTGTGCATAGCTTCACAAGCCAAAGTTGGGCACAAAATAATGTGCAAGCACATGCATGTTTGATCTTTAAAAAAATATTTAATTTTTGTTGTTGTTTCTTGTAAAGACACAAATTAAAGATATATTAATACGTTAACAAGTTAATTAGAAAAGTAAATTCACAGCTAATAATGCCGGCTAAAACAGGCACAAAAGGTGAGGAACTTTCATATTAATAGGCCAAAAATGTGATTACTTTGTCCACTTAATAATAACAAAGACATATTCACGTTGCGGTTAGTGCTATGAAATGCCGGCTAATAACAACTTAATTTAGGCCGGCAACTTATATTAACTCACCTAATTAGTAATTACTTTACTCTCAGCTTCGAAGGGATCAGAACTTTTGAGTAACTGATAAAGTTGTTGTCATGTGATCAAAAGGTCATGTTTTCAAGTCTTGGAAATAGCCTCCGGCAGAAATGTAAGGTAAAACTGCGTACAATAAATTTTTGTAGTTGGATCTTTCCCCGAACCCTGCGCATAACGAACACTTTAGTGCACCAAGCTTTCCGTTTATTTTACTCCCAGCTTTGTTTTACATCTTTAAGCTTATATATCATAGTACTAATCAATATACTAATTGAAGCTAAATTCAAGAAAATTTTATGCGTTAGCCAGCTAAAGTTTCCTAGTTTGTTACTACGTGAATAAGTGTGTACTTAATTTAACTAAATACTTGTTAAAAAGTCATTGATTAACTAATAATTTTTATCTCAAAAAGTCATCTCAATTTCTTTTTAACCCGAAAAAAAAAAAACATCTACTTTGTGAGGTATCTATGAACTCACACTCTTATGTATTCTCTTTAAGTCATGTTCAACTTAAAACCTTTAGACTTTAGTCTCTCCAAATTATCATGAACTCTATTACGTTTCTCGTCGATTACTTTTTATACTCACTTTCCCGTATTCTAATTTTTATAAAAGAAAAAAATGTAATGACTTAAAAAACATTTTTTATGCAAACTAAATCTCTTATTTGTTATAAAAAAAAGAAAGAAAGGATCTCTTCATAAGTGTAAATAAACATCTTCCGTAAAAAAGAAATATAGTAATTAAAATTAAATTTGTAAAAGGTTACAGCACTAATTACATACAACTCTCATCTGATTACGATTCAAAATTTAAAGTTTATGGATTTCTATTATAATTTTAAATTAATATGTAAGAATAGCTGAATTTACAATCAAATATTTTTATTTACTTTTAAGTGATTTCTTTATATGCATACAAGATATAGCCAAAAGGTATTGCATCTTTAAATTCATAGCTTATGTTCTAGATTTGCCATTGATTATCATCTGGATGACCTGATGACACAATTTTTTTTTATTTTACTCTCATAAAATTAATACTCCCTATATCTCAATTTTCGTGACATATATTTCTTTTTAATCTGTCTAATAAAGAATGCCATCTTTTTAAAATTAAAAATAATTCAACTTTCAATTTTTTTTTTAATCATTAATGAAATGATTTACATAAATGATCAATGAGTATTTCAAACCCAAATTTATAAATCTCATTCTTTCTTTTTTCTTTTTTCTTTTAGCTACTAGACAGAGTGTTTAGCGATCTTTTATTAGAAATAAAAAAATGTTAAAAGTGGGGTAAGCCTTGCTTTTCACCAATTTTAAAAGGTAAAATTTTATGTATAGTCAAAAGATATCATGTAAATTGAAATTATAAACAACAACATACCGAGTGAAATCTCATAAATGAGGTTTGCAAAGGATAAAATATACGCAAATTTTACTACTACTTCATAATCGCAGAGACGGAGAGACTAGAAAACAAAAGAAGTAATAGCACATAGTAGTACAAGAATAACATCCAAAGAATGGAAGCTTTAAAATTATTTTTTTAGTGTTTGTGGGCTTGTTTAATAGAAGACAAAGAAAAGAATAGTTATTGAGAGCAGTTAGTAAGTTTTTTCTAGCTAGCTCATTACAACAAATGTAGAGATGCTAAAATCTGAGCCGTTGGATTTGAGTTGGCGTAGAAATGTCAGTTGAGTACACGTGCTGCTACTACTAGTACTATCTTTTCCTCTTTACCACTTCTTTTTATCTTTGCTTCCATGCATGGATTTCTCCTCCCATTTGCCAAACATAGTCTTTTGTTTGTTGTAAAACAGAAGGAAGAAAAAGAAAAAAGATTATTTTGTTCTTGATATTTGTTCACTGTTTCTTCATTTACTCTTACTGATTTGTACTAGTAGCATCTTTGAGCAATTGGGAGGATCAAGACTAGGTAAAAGTTGGAGTTGTTGAACATCATCTGATCTGATATTCTTGATTCTTGAATTTTGATTTGATTCGATTCGATGGGGCATGAAGATCTTGAAGTAGTAATGAAACATGTTTGTAAATTCTGCAGCAAGAGTTTTCATTGTGGTAGATCTTTAGGGGGTCATATGAGGTCTCATATGGTTAATACAACTGATGGGGAGACTTCAAGAAAGAAGCTTCCAGCTTTGATTATTAGCAGCACCAACAATGCTAATTTAGATATGGGCAGTCAGAGTGTTAATTATGGACTAAGAGAGAATCCCAAGAAAACTTTGAAATTTGCTCAAGATTTGGATACTTTGCTTCCCAAAGTTTGCAAGGAATGTGGCAAAAGCTTTCAATCTTGGAAGGCTTTGTTTGGGCATATGAAGTGTCACTCATCATCATCACAAGAAGAAGATTCTTGGAACAGTGCTAGTGAATCTGATACGGCAGCAGCAACAACAGTACCACCAAACAAGAAGAAGAGATCATCCAGAAGAAGGATGATGAAAAGGTATATGGCTCCTACAACTTCCTCTTCTTTAACCCCTGCTGCTAATGCTTCTTCCCCTTGTGTATCTGAAATTGAGCATGAACAAGAGGAGATTGCTATGAGTTTGATCTTGCTTTCGAGGGATGTGGGCAATTGGGTTGGTCAGAATCATGTCATTGATCAGTGTTCTGATAACAATTCTCAGTTTTTGCAATCAAAATCAGAGCTGATCAGGAAAGTCAAAAATGGGAAAACAGAACAAGGTGAGGGTCAAAAAAGGGACAAATCAGAGCTTCCAATTCTTGGAGATGAGAAGAAAAAGAAGAAGATTAAAGTGGACTATGAAAACAGAGTTGAGTTTTCTCCTAACAAGACCGTCAAAGGGAGTGGTTCAGTTATCTCTGATCCAAAGGAAAACTCGACCAAGATAATGTTTGAGTGTACCACTTGTAACAGAAGCTTTCACTCATATCAAGCACTTGGGGGTCACAGGGCAAGCCACAAAAACGCTAAAGGCGAAAGCTGTACTAGCATCGACATCAAGAATTGCAGCAATGAGAGTGAAAATAATGAATTTAAGCAAAATTTTGGATCCAAGAAGCATGAGTGTCCAATTTGCTTCAAGATTTTCCCATCAGGCCAAGCATTAGGTGGTCACAAGAGATCCCATTTGATTGCTGAGTCTAGAAAAAACATCAACAACAACAACCAAGCTGTTGAAGTACAGAAACCAATACCAGAAATCAGAAACTTTTTGGATCTAAATTTGCCTGCTCCTGTTGAAGAAGAAGATAACATATTGGATTCTAGCAGTACTGAACAGCATATTGAATTCCAGCAATGGTGGATTGACAGCACACACAAACATGAGCAACTATTGGGCCTTCTTTCAAACTGATCTTTGGGGAATTTGTATAGATTCATTGATTCTTTACATGTTTGAATTAACTAGTGGTGGCATCAGTATCTGTGCCTCGCACGTTGGAATCAGCTATATGAATCTTCGCGGCAACTTTACTTTGTGTGTCCTCCCTTGGAATCGACAATGTGACACGTGTCATCGAATCATATATTAAGCACCCCTTATTTTTTTAGTTTTACAAATTTTAAGTAGGGAATGGTAATTCATGTGTACAAGATGTAACTTTTTTTTCCTTCTTTCTTCCTAGTTTGGATTCTTTTGTTGAATACATCGACTTAATTGTCATGAAGAGTAAATTTAGTTTTAGTGTAATAATTTTTTCTTGGGATTGAAGGGAAAATGAGTGAAGATGGGACTATATCCTATGAAGTCATGAAGTAGAAAAAACTAAAAAAAAAAAAAAAAACACAGGGCAAGACTCACAGCATTTAGGGAAAGACCCAATTACAAGAGTTTATTGCACACAATTATTAGAGAATATTTCGAAGGTTTGAACTCGTAATCTCCTAGTCATGTGACAATAATTTTACCAATTACTTCGAAACTTTTTTCGGACGCTCCATTATAAGTGAGCTTAAAATTAAAGGTGGTTGTTTAATTTAGTGACCTACCAAAATAACATGACAAGTTGACAACTCATCTTATTAGTCTCACAATATGCTAGTGCTTTTCAATTATCTTTAATGCTATATACAAACTGTTATCACGCAACTGAAAAAGGAAGACTTAAGTAGATTGGACCACTTCTACAATTCAAAAGAATATTTTCTTTTTTTTAAAAAAATATTCAGTACTAAACTTATCTTTACAGTTCTTACACTCCACAATATTCTATATTGTTCATTTACCTAGTCCACTTTAATTACAACACCTAATGCAGACGTGCAGTCTGTTCAACAATTTACGGTAGGTGAGCGAGGCTATTTGGGAGACAGAGTTTGATATGCGAGTTCGATATTCTTATTTCTTTGAGATTTTAGGTATATTTTTTTGTTTTAGGTTTGAGAACTAACATTGTTTTTAGTGGTGATGATGTAACGACTTTGAAATTTATTTTTTATACTTTTTGCTAAATTACCATTTTACCCTTCTTAAAAGCTGTTTTGAGTCATTTTTGATGAGTTTTTTTAAAAAAAAATTGGGGATAGGGGAAGAGGAAATGGGGAAGGGAATTACAATATTGGGAATCGAACCCTCACCAATAAGGTAGGAGTTCAGGTAGTCAACCAACTGAGGTACTAAAATTTTCTATTTTTGGATGACTTAAAAAGTTGAATTTTGAAAATTTTGTGAACTGGGCCAAAAATTCTCTTTCTACATCACCAATCGAATTACTGTTCGTAACCCGAAGTTCTATATAAAATTTTTCTCCAACATCATCTCTGAAATATATGAAATACATACGAATGGAGGAAGAAAAAAAATTCTACTTGAATTGAATTGTAATTTTTAACAAATGAAAAGAATCGGCGAGATCGATTAACTATTTACCGACGTTGAAGATATAATTAAATAATTTAAAAATATAATATTTTTTAAAAATTTAAAAATTTTAGATAAGATTTTCACGACTTCAAAAATAAAGTCCTACAATTTCGTTCTTGTGTCAAAAGATATAGTGGTGGCTAACAGCACATGGCAGAAAAATAATGTTTGAAAAAGTCGTAATTGAAGTAACTGATTAGTGATTATTCACAGGTGGAATTAATCAAACATAGAGCGTGTAAAATGTAAATATATATTCCCTCCAATCTTCCGGTTCGTATTATTTTACTAAATTAATTTTATTAATGATGTTTTAAAATTTTAAATTCAATTCTTAAGTATAATTTTATATAATTATTTAATACGAAAGAGAATGCGAAAAAAGGTAATAAAATTTTCTTAATTTATTAAAATAAATAAATAAAATAAAATATCTACTTTTAATACAGATGGAGAGGTTATACACGGGAGACTATTAGAAAACCAGTGCACACATTTGTTTGGTTGTTGTTTGTATTTTCTTCTTTCAATTTTTCTCTTGGTGTTTGCTATTTGCATTTGAGTCTGATTATTTCAGATTCGTCTCACATAGGGCTTCTTCAGGGGATGCACTTTCTAATAAAAAAAATTTCATACCTAAAACTCAAACTTAATACTTCTGATTAAGAGAGAAAAAATTTTATTCACTTTACCATATCCTTCGATAGTAATTGTTGCTTGTATTGATTTTGCAATTCTTGGGAATTATCCCTTGGCATTCTAATATAGAAACTTAGGGAAATCAATTTTTTTAATCCTCCGGACCCTGACCCTTAAGGATGAATTGATCGGAGAAATAAGGATAATAATTTTATAATAAAATATCTTATATTACTCATGTATATTAGTTAATCTCAAAATTCATATAGAATGTGGGATAGTTAAGTGTATCAAATATTCAAATATGAAGATAGGCTTTGCAACACCCAATTTTAAAGGCTAATTTCAAATCTGAATATATGAAAGAGATAGTCATGCTAGATGACCATTCGATCAAAGTAACTATCGAAAAAAATGATCATTCGTTGTATAGGTATGTATAGTCAGTGTATATTTATTTTTTATGTATACTCAAACTATATATAGTTTCCAAGTGTATCATAATGTATATCTAGTGTATAATTCATGTATAAGTAATTTATATTGTATAGTCGATGTATATTTTCTATGACCTTTGATGAACTATATTGTGTATATATATATTTTATGATTTTTGATTAATTTTTTATGTAAATAAATTATGATTATATTTATTATAAACTAATTAATTCATCGTATATATTTGAAATTGGCATTAGCCCATACCTATAGTTTAATATGATAATATCTCAGCATTTACATCTCTATCAATCAAATTAACATAATAAGCTAATTTAGGTTTGGACATATTTTTCAAGTTCTATCTTTTATCTGAATTAACTGACCCAAATAGAAGAAACAACTAAGGGGAGAAGCAATTATAATGGACTTTGCATCTTTTGGCAAAGCTTGTAACGCTTGATGGCAATGTATGATTCGGGAATCTTTCACATCTAGCCACTTAAAAAATATTATAATTATACCCTATAATTATAATTTAAATAATTAAATTTTGTAATTTAGTTATAGTAATATTTATATAATTTTGTGCAAATTTATATATATTTGTATAACTTACTATATAATTTGTAGTTTTTGTATAATATTTATATATTTCATTATACAATTTATGCATAATATTTGTATAATTTTCTATATAATTTGCAGTGTTTGTATTTCACTATACAGTTTGATTCGCTCATAATTTTTGTCTAAACACGCACAGTGTTCGTATAAAATGCACGAATTATACAAAAATCAAATTATAATTATAACTAAATATTTATCACAAGTCATTATTAATTCAAACTATAACTAAATTGATTGATTAGTATACATTTGCTTCCGCATAATTTTCGTATAATAATCTCGGAGACCCACGAAGAAAATCACAGTTCGGCCCAACCGGAAAATGCAAAGTAGTGCGCAAAGCAGCCATTGACTACAGCTATCCATGGCTTAATCGAAAACCTTGTGCTCCTCTTTCCCTCTCTGTTTTTGCAGCTATGGCTTCCACAGTAACTCGAAGATTTACAACCAAACTTCTTAGAAATCCTTCTTCCTTTTCTTCTCCATTTTCATTCCTCAGAGATCCCCAAATTAACCCAAAACTCTCAACCCTCTTCAATTCATATGCCAAATCAACTCCTTTTTGCCAGAGTCAAAAACATCCACCATTTCTTAATTTTTCTCAGTACATGGACAATCTCAAGTTTTGTACTAATCATTCCAGATATTTTTCCTCTGGTGGTGGAAACCCTAAAAGTCAAAGTGAATATCCGAGTGAAAACCCTGAATTTAAGCACCAGGAGATCACAGGACCAACTGTTGAGCGTGACGTTACGCCACTTGCAAATGAGACCCGTGAAGTGCTTGAGAAAATGCTTAAGAGAATGTATAGTTTGAGCAAAGCATTTGCTGTACTTGGGCTTGTTCAGCTTGGTTTGGGAGCATGGATCACTTACAAGACTCAGTCTTCCCCAATTCCTGAGATCTCAATACAGAGTTTCTTGGCTTTTGGGTTACCATTTTCTTTGGCATTCATGTTGAGGCGAGTGCTGAAGCCGATTTACTTCTTTAAGAAAATGGAAGAACAAGCTAGGTTGCAGATTTTGACTCTTACTCTTCAGGCTGCTAAGCAATTGAACTTGTTCTTTGTTCGCGTTCAAGGTGTTACTTACTCTTGTGTTGCTGTTACATCCCTTGGACTGATCCTTGTTGTATTCTCTAGATTGAGTAATTAATTCCCAGGTTAGTAATATATCTCACCAGCGGAGCTGAATAAGAATTGGCAATTTTGAATGTTCTGTCCTGCTGATTTGAAAATGCAAAGCTTTATCGATTAGAAAGTTCTTTGTTGAAAGAAATGTTTGATGTTGAATCTGTAAGCTAAATGCTGAATCAAGATTAGATTTTCTGGGAAAGTATTAGCAAATGACTTTCTGCAATTCAATGTTGATTACAAAAAAATGCTATAATACCTTTGTTTTTTCTATGTCACTATTCCATTGATGTACATATTTGGTCCACTTCTGATCTTTCAATTTCAAACTGAAGCTTTGTTGATTGAGAATTTTTTTGTTGTCTCGCCATTTAAGCTGTTGCAACAAATGTTTGATGTTAAATTTGTAAGTTGAACGAAGATCAAAATTATATTTTGAAAGCTTTAGTAATGACTTGTGCAATTCAATGTTGATTGCTAAAGAAACTCTATCGTACCTTCATTTTTGCCACCTCACTCTTCCATTGACGGAGATATTTGGTTCACTCCTTACAAAACTGCCTGTTCTAGAGCCACCAGAAGTCAATGTCATGACATAGACAAGACATGAGTAAATTGCAGGTCAAGTAAAGAACTATGAATAATTTGTAAAGCAGCTTAAGTTATGATTGTATTTCACCATCTATGGCACATCATTTGCACGTCGCCCACATTGAACAATTGTCTTTTCAAAGAATAGCAAAGTTGGAACTTGGAAGCTCGCTTGGGTATGAATTTGAATTCTAGATGTAGAAATAGAAGGCAGACCCCCTATCTGTTCAAAGAAATCATATATCTCAGATACACACATTGAAAATATTAACCTAACTTGTAGGATGTTACTTGAGCAATATGTTGAAGTTCCCAACAGAGACTGTTTTATCAAGATTGGAACAGACACATAAATCCTTCACATAGTACATCCAACACCAGTTTCAGGCATGTTTGTGTAGTATAGATATTGGTAAAAAAAAGAAGTCATTTAGTCTTCTGGTGGGAAAAAGTGTCTGCACTCTGCTGTTTGTTTGTCCACTACTTATGTAGTTTAGAGGAGCCTGATAAATGAAAATTCATTTCTATTTAGAATGCAGTCAATTTATGTATGCTGTATTATGCTGCCTTTGCTGATGGCTATATCATGTTAAGTATTCTGTGGTATAGGGTTCCCAGGAAACAGCATCTCTACCTCGGTGAGGTAGTGGTAAGGTCCACGGACATGTTGCCCTCTTCAAACCCCACTTGTGGGATTTCACTACGTTGTTGTTGTATCCAATATTCTCATGCCTAGATGTCTAAATTCAATGAATCTAAGCATGCTGTAAACCTAGACACGTATTAAAAATTATCCTATAAATGCACGTATCAAGATTGGACAGAATAGGTTGTGTGATGCAGCCTCTGATGTGATCTCAAATTGTTTATTCTTGGTCATCAATGCAAGTTGCTTGAATCTTATTTTTCTTGCACTATTTTTCTGGTGTATGGAATTCACTCTTTAATATAGTATAGTATATATCTAGTACTAATTTACAAATGAAAAACTTGGTAGTTTAAGTATTTAGGGATTCATGATCTGTTTGCTTGTTTCCTGGAAGGTGGTTAATAGGTCCTTTTCCTGGAGGGTTTCTTCTGGAAAAGCGAGGTAGTTGCTAACTAGTTTGAACACTTATATTTAGGGGTGTCAAAAAGGGCGGATTGGATTGAAATTGATAATGTTAAAATGGGTTGGTTATGACCCGCCCAAATTTACTTTGGGCTCAAATGGGCTAAAAGTTGGATCTGGTCATGATCCGTCCAATTTGATTTGCTCAATCTCAATAATTTTAACATATTACTATTTACTACTTATAATCACAATTTAAATTTCAACTCAAGAAAATAAAAGTAAAAAGTTACAAATAGATAGATAAATTATCGAAAATATACATTACATCATAGATGTAAGTAAAGAATCTAAGAAGGGATTGAAATTAGAGATTCAATTCGGTTCAATTGAAGATTTTTTCATAATGGGTTGAAGCTTGAATGGATTGAGAATGAACCTAATTTAAATTATTTTGGAAGAATCACCCCATGTGTGTATTTAAGAGTGTAAATTACAGGATTTAAATATACAATTAAATAATAACTACTAATAAAGTTTTTATTACGAGTTATAACAGTTCTATTTTAATTTAAATAATATTTAAATTTTATTTTTTTATTTTAAATTTTTTGAGAAGTAAATAGAATTGATACCAATAAAAGATTTGTAAAAGATAAGGAGTCTAAATAAAAACAAATATATTTTGGAAGTGAGATTTGTTTCAATCATCTTCTCCTAAAACTATGTGAATTACATTTTATAATTGCCGATTTAATTTTTTTTTCTTTTTCTCATTTTTCTCGTTGGAAAAATATAAACTGCTATAAGCTGATATTTTTTACTGTTAAAACTTGAAAGAAGAAAAAAATACTACTATAACTTGAAATATATTATCTTATAAATGCTACTTATAAAATTTTTCTAATTATTTTAAGTTCAACTGATAAAATTTTAGGAGTTACCTATATTTGGGTTCTTTTTGACACTCTTACTAATATTATTAAAAAAAGAAAAAGAACAAAATGTATTTTTTCTGAAAATGTGCAAAAAAAATGTGCTTTTTCTGAAAAAACTGTTTGAGAGAGTGTTTTTTCAAATTAAAGTTCTTCCATTCACAAAAGCCTTGTTGAATTCTTACCATTTAAAACTCATAATCAGATATTAGTATGAAAACTAATGTTGTTCTGAAGAGCTCCATATCGAGTGGAAATTGCAAAAAAAGAAAAAGAAAATTTTTGTAAAAAATGTAAAAAGGTCTATTTAGTTAACCTTTGGCCATAGATTATTTTTCAAGTAAATGCATTTTCAATCATAATTTTATAAACTCAAATTTTGAATTTCAACTTTAAAATCTATGACGAGACAGAAACTTAATATGCTAGAAATGGTAATAGAATCTCAAGCAACTAAAGCATGAAATTCTACTACAATCAATGTAACTGAAAGTTATCAAAAAATTTAATGCATATGTACAAAAGAATTTGCTTTGTACCTTATTCACATGAGATTCAATCGGAACCACATCGCTCTAGCTAGCTCGTTATTCTCCGATACCGTGTTACTCGTGACAAATTAGTATTAACAGTAGTCCGGCATAAAGGGCACGTCTCGTTATCTTCTAACCAAGGACGAACACAATCAACATGAAATCCATGGCAGCAAGGGTGAAGAATCACATAAATCTCACCTATTCCAATTTCCGCAATACAAATCGAACAATCACTGTTTTTCAGTTCATCGCAAATACCAATCGCTACTTCACGAGCTCCATTTTCCGGCGGACACGAGGAGGTTCCATCGGCGGCATTATTTGAATGTGTCAGCGATTCTCCGGCACAGCAAAGGAACTTCTTCTTCAATATGATGATAAACGGGACTAGCAAAATGGCGAAAGTGATGAGGAAGATATAATTTCCGCTGATATTTGGCATCGGTTTTGAAGAAATGGGAGAAGACAAATAAAAAAACGCAAGCAGTTGTCAATGGACCCCTTATGAACTTATTAGACTTTCTTTTTTCTTTTTATTCCATCAGTCCCATTACTAAAAATAATTACTCGCTTACATAGGAATCGAGGAAAAATTCTAAAATAATTTTTAATTTAAATAATTAAAAGAAAATTAATCTTTTTTAATAAAAAAATTATTCTTATAATTAATTATTCTAGAATTAAGAAATATATATATATATAAATGAAAATTTAATTATTCATACAAAATGTATTAGCCAAATAACATTTCTAATAGTTTTTTCAAAAAAAATTGCGACAAATTATATCATTACAACAAAAAGTAAGACGGAAAGAATAAATTATTGTGGACAAAAGGGGTAAATAATTAATTAATTTTTGTTGACGTGGAGAGGGTTGGGTCTTACGCAATAAGCAGAAGAAACGGTCTAATATGCCCATTTGGCCAAACTCAAAAGTCGTCCTGTACGCGCTTATTTTATTCTATTTATTTATTTATTTGTTTATTCATTGTTCTCTCTAATATTTTTTTACCAAATTGGAAGTTTATACTCCCAACATTCTATTTTATATCATACTTTTTAATTTAATATAATATTTAAAAAGAAAAATTTTAAATTTTGTAATCTAAAATAATTTTTAGATAGTTGTATGATTGAGAGTAATGTCATTAACATTATTTTTTGAATTAAGAGACATTTATATAGATAAAAATTTAATTATTTATAAAGGATATAGTCCGTTACTCACTTTTACTTGTTATTTTTTTACTTATTTAAGTTAAACTATATAAACTTTTATCGATATTTTAAGATGTATTTTTTCATCATATTAATATAAAAAAGATTGCAACTTATAGCATTTTTTATATATTTTTCAACCATCTAAATATTAAATTTAGCTACTTCAATTTTACTTTGAAATTTAGACAAATTGATCTTGAAAAATAAAATAATGATAAGTAAAAGTGTACAAAGAAAATATCAACCAAACAATACTTTTAATTAATTTTTTCTTGATTCCTTATTCAGATTTCGAAGTGATCATATTTTTCCTTTTCTTGACGCTGTATGGGGGTTGTCCCCTTTCATTTTGAGCTTTGTAAGTCAATTGTGCATGCTAAATATTATATCAAATCTTATGATAATTAAAATGAGACTTTCTAATAATAAATAAAACCGAACGAGTAAAAAAGGAAATGCTAACATTTCCAATTGCTTTCCTTCTAGACACAAACATTCAGTTATGTATATAGGGGTGTTTCCCACTTTCGAATTTAGTAGGCTCCTCTCTTTCTCTCTCTTACCCCCTGCCCCCTCTCTCTCTCTCTAGATTTTCTCAGGGGATTGGTTCTCTGAGAGGGGCGTTAATCTCGGTGCTTCCAAAATCCTAATCCACAGTGTTCCTTCATTTGCAGGTATTTTTTTCTTCCAATCGCGAAGTTATATGTACTGATTTGCTTTGTTACTTGTTCTTTTGTTCCTGTGATTTTGAGATTATCATTTGCGGCTATCATTTTGACTGTCAACTGAAACGATCTGCACTTTTGAGATTATCACTTTCGCTTGATGTCTAATTTTTTCAGAATTCAGCTTGAAGGAATACGGCAGGAAGATGAATTGGGAAACTTTCTTGATAGTTCATTTGATATGAAATGAGATGATTAGTAGAATTATTTCTTACTTTTAACATTATTGAGTTATGATGAAGTTGCATTGGGAACCGTAAATGATATTCCTTGAATATTCAGATCATTGTTCTAAAACGGTTTTTGGTGGGTGTTTTGGATCCCCTTTCTGTAAACCTCCTTAAGAACCCAAAAAAGGACCCTTCATTGTTCTTGTTCATAATATATATTAACCACTAGTTTGTGTGCTTAAGTCTTGGAATTTGCTACTTCAACGGACATTGTTATTGTAATTTTCCTCTTCCTGCACAGAACTTAGCCTGAGTGTTCTTGTCATCGTTTCTGCATTTTTTGAACTTCTCGATGTAAAATCCACTTTCACTTTTAATGTTTGTCAGTAGTATGATCAAGTGAATTTTCTCGTTATGGCTGTTTCGTGATAACTAATTTGAACTGTTATAACACAGTGTTAATAGCTTTGTCTTGCTTCATTCTCCAGGTACATTTCGTAATCAGTTGAATATTTCCTACCAAAGCAAGGTTAACACCTCTTATCCTTTGAAAATGTTTGGGATTAAGAAGTCACCCTTGCATTGGAATGCTAGGAACCACTCTGTGGATCCTGGATTCAATGGTTATTCTAGTTCAAATCCTTTTGATTCTGACAATGAATCTGACACCAAGCAAACTACGAAGCCTGCTAGGAGAACTTCATCAGAGCCTTCTCTAATTACCCCACATTTGAGTACAAACCCTTTTGATGATGATGATGATATTAAACAGACTCATTCATCTGCTTACTCTGCGACTTCAACAGATAGAAACAGATACAAAAATGAGTTCAGGGACTCTGGAGGATTTGAGAACCAAACTGTACAGGAGTTGGAAAACTATGCAGTATACAAGGCTGAAGAGACAACGAAGGCCGTTAACAACTGCCTGAGGATTGCCGAAGACATAAGACAAGACGCAACAAAAACTGTAATCACCTTACATCAGCAGGGTGAACAAATTACAAAAACCCACCTAACTGCAGCTGACATTGAGCACGACCTTAGCAGAGTATGGCTTTAAAAAGTTTTGCATTTTCTTGTTTGCAAAAGAAGAACTTGTTGTGGATTAGGATTACCCGTTATATCATCATGGACTACCAATACCCATCTGTCATTCTTGTTTCTGCAAATTTTCATTCTTCAGTCATTTCGTCGAATGATTCATAATATTGTTGAAATTTATGCTGAATGGTAGGTTATTCCTTGTTCATTTTGTGAGACTTTATATAGTCTTTAGCAGGGCATATAGGTCTGCCTCTCTATCTCTATGAGGTAGTGGTAAGGTCTGGGTACATTTTACCCTCTCCATACCCCACTTGTGGGATTTCACTAGGTGTGTTGTTTAACAGGGCATATAGGTTTTGTTTAAACTTCTATAATGCATACATAACTAGTCTGCTTGAACCCATTCTACCTCATCCTACATTTGCTTCATAACCACAGAACTCTTTGTTACCATTTTCTGGATCTGGAACAATTTTATATCTGTTATTTCCTTATGCTATTGTGCTTATCATCTGGACAATAAAGCTTCAAACTTAATTACAGGGTGAAAAACTTTTGGGTACTCTTGGAGGCTTGTTTTCCAAGACTTGGAGGCCTAAGAAGACACGCACAATTACAGGGCCTGTAATTACTAGAGGTAACTCTATCAGATTTTTTCTTGCTCATCAAGTATTCTTTGGTGTTTGTGAGCAGGGAAAGCAAAAACTAACGTGGCATTAAGATATTGAAGGCATTAAAAAAATATGGGGACGTCGTGGGTATTGAGAAAACTGCTGACTATCTGTTATTTTGGCAGATGATCCAGTTCAAAGAAGGGGTAACCACCTGGAGCAGAGAGAAAGGTTGGGGTTGAGCTCTGCACCTAAGGAACGCTCAAGTTCAAGAACACCACCTCCAGAACCTACTAATGCACTGCAGAAAGTTGAGGTACATTTGTTACTTTAAAAGAATACAGACTGGTATTAAGAACTCCTCTATATAAATGGTTCAGAGAATAGATACTGGCCTTAGGCCGTTGTGTGATAGGAAGATAAACTTTGGGACAAAATAGTGACTGGCATTAAGATCTCCTTTATATAAATTGTTCAGAGAATTGATGTTGGCCCTAGCCTGTTGCATAATAGGAAGATAAACTTGCTCTCACTTGTGCTTCCAAAGTCTTAGAAAACAAGTTGATCATGTCTATTGACTGGCTCAATTGCTTGTGAAGCAAGGTTGGCAATCTCTGAAGCTTAGTCACCTCTCAATCCTGTAAATTCCTCCTGATTTTCAAATCCCAAAAGGTCCCGACCCCTCTGTCCCCCTTACCTGTTGAACAGTCCATTCCCCTTGGCAAGCGACCCTAAACAAAGCAGGGATTTTAGTTCCCCTTTATTTGAATGAGGAAATCAAATTTGTTTGATAGGATCATAATTTATTGACAGTTTGACTAATAATTGTGTACTTTGCTAAGCCTAGGTGTAAGAGCTTAGAGTTTGCGAAATACCAGGCAATGGGGGTGGGGGTCGGAGAAAGCTACACCGCACCACATATGACCAATTGGAATCAACATCGTCTTTTGTTGCATGGCTGCTGACTTAGCAGCAGTTGGTTTTGTTATAGGTTTAGTATTTGTTTGATTTGGAAATCTTTTTCTAGTTTCATCTCTATAGGAATGTCCTCATTCTAATTTTTTTTTGAGTTGAGGATCTATCGCAAACAGCGTCTCTACCCCACTAAGGGTAGGGGTTAGGTTTGTGTACACCTCACCCTCTCCAAACCCCAACTTGTGGGACAATATTAGGTATTTTTCATTTTTTCTAACCCTTCCCTGATCCTCCACCCTCTTTGCTCCATAGGTCATTTGAACCCACAACTTTAGCATTGGAGTTGAGGGGTGCTTACCATCCGTGCAACTCCCTCTTGTCAATAATGGATATGTTGTTGAGTTTATTTCTAGTGAATTCATTCTTACAGAATTTGTTTCTTGAGTGTATAGTACTGTTAATATTTCTTTTGGATACAAATTCCAGATGAATAACATTTGATGATATAGAAACCCCACTGCTTTCTAGTTTCAACTCTTAGTTAAATTATAAGGAATTAGAGGAAAAGGGAAAGTTACATTTGACAGAGGACTTCATGGGCTAAATGTTCACCTTTTTTCTGGGGTGTTGGGAAAGAGTGTCCGCTTCGTGTTTCCTTGTGGAATGAAAGAGTGGGTCTGCACAGAGGGGTAGAGAAAGAAGCGAATGTGAGTAGGACAATGGAGAGAATCACTCTTGCATCTCATTAAGCTCTAGAAGAACCTCTTTTGTTAACGCATTAAGGGAAAGCCATGGAAACAACCCTAATGACTTTGAAATTTTGACAGGTTGAGCATGCGAAGCAAGATGACGCATTATCAGATCTCAGTAACCTGTTGGGAGAGCTCAAACATATGGCTATTGACATGGGTTGTGAAATCGAGAGGTTAGTATCGAGATGGTGAAATCTTCTTTAGAAGGATCATGAGCATCCTTGCTCTTTTCCCCTCCCTCTATCCTCTTCCTGTTGTACTCTCATGTACTATGTAATTCCTCTAATCACTTCTAAGAATTTCTGCATACATTGTTGGATATGCAGGCAGAACAAATCCCTGGATCATTTTCAAGATGATGTAGATGAGCTCAATTTCCGAGTTAAAGGTGCAAACCAGCGTGGACGCCGCTTACTTGGAAAATAACCTAGCGTTTATCTCATGTTTTACCTAGCACTAGATATTAACGTGCTCGTGCCTTTTCTTGTTTACTTTGTTACTTGTACTACTATATGAATCCTTCATAATGCCAATTTTTTTAATCTGTTCTGAATTTTTTGTACACGGGTGACATCAGCTCGAGTTAATCAATGAATTTCCTGGTAAATCAGGTTGCAGATCAACAGATTGCTGAAAATTACTTATTTCAACTTTTTCATTTTTCCATTTTGCAAGCGTGTTAATACCTTCTTAACATTCCGTGCAATGTTTTCACCATTTTTTTCGACCTGTTCTGGACAAGAGAAAGTTTACTTGCCTAGAGTGCTTGTTTCTTGCGATGTAGGAAGAAATGATGAACAATAGCACAACCGGAAATGACTCTTGTTGCTTTCGAAGATCAAACTCCATTAGATTCAAAGGAATCCCACATAAATCAGCTTTCAAGGCATCCATTTCATGCACACAAGACATGACACAGCAAAAATACCAGTAACAGGGCGCACACTTGGAAAAGAAGAAAACTTTTATACGAAGAACGCCTTCATAGTTTTTCTTCTTTTTGGTTATTGTTTATTGCAGCAATGACTCTATAAACGCATTCCTATAAAGGTCTTCGAGTGGTCACGGTCAAAATGCTGTATTCTCTGCGAAGTAGCATATACATGAGGCAGACTGTAGCTTTAGTTAGTTTAGAGGGTATATAGATTGTCTGCCAACTTGTTGAGCATAAATTGGTAAGATAAGCTGGTTAAAGCCCCTTCACATCAGTTTTGAAAACAATAATCAGAAAAGACGTTTGAATAAAGAAGAGAGTAGTTATGAAAAGCAGTCGTTATGCATCATCTGGTCCAAATAGGAAAAAAGAAAACGATGAGCTAAATGAAGGCAAAGGTTTTTCAGACTTCCCTTCTGTTGTTCCCTTGAGCAAAGGGAAACAGGAGGATGAAAGCTTGATAAGGAGCATGGAAAAAGTACACTCGGCCAAGAACAAAAGTCGAGGAAAAAGGAAGCATATCTAATCCTAACCTTCGGGTTAGCACAATCTCAACAGAGAACAGAATTGAGAAAGAGAAGAAATATTGTAACCTTCTGTGTGTTTTGGTTTCTTTCCGAAAGTTATTGAAAGTAGCCTTCCCCTTTAAATTGGTACTCTTCCAACTTCTTTAATCCAAGTGAGGACTTACATATAGTCCTATTACGGAAAGACAACTCCACATAAAAGAACTGAGGTGACCATTGGTTCAATTCTTCAAGGGTCCAGACACCTTAAAATCCTCAACAACATGATCGCAAACTAGAATTTCTAGGTTCAAGTACTTCTTACAGCTACCCTCAGTGGTTTGTTAAAGCTGCTTAAGTTGTTGTAGTTTGCCTTTTGTCATCAAGGCAAACCAACTTCTTCACAGCTTTGTTACTTTCAGCCATGCAGTTTCCTGATCCCATATAATTCATACTATCAAAAGTAACAAACTTTTGTAGAACAGACTGCTAAATTCTACAATACTTGCACAACAAACAAGTGCAACGTCAATTAAATCTGAATCAAGGTATTCCCACAGTCACTAAGTCAATAATCTGAAGAACTTTAACGAATCCATGTACATAGACATTCTAGAAACCAAGACCTATGACAGACGGCCAGATAACAATGCCATCAGGGCATACAGCTCAGCAACCAGCCATTCGCCGGGCTAGTCTATTTACCAAAATATTGTTTATCAAATTGTGCTAAGCATTCACCAGGCACATGAAAACAACAATCTCTAATCTATCTACGAACTATTGTTATCACATTATGCTAAGCTAACAAAAAGCATTCATGGCAAACATGAAAACAACAATCTATAATCTATTTACCAAAATATTGTTTATCAAATTGTGCTCAGTATTCCAAAGACACATGAAAACAACAATCTCTAATCCATCTACCAAATATTGTTATCAAATTATGCTAAGCTAACAAAAGCATTCACCGCGAACATGAAAACAGCAATCTCTAATCTATCTACCAAACATTGTTACCAAATTATGCTAAGCTAACAAAAGCATTCACCACGAACATGAAAACAACAATCTCTAATCTATCCACCAAATATTGTTATCAAATTATGCGAAACTAACAAAAGCATTCACCACGAACATGAAAACAACAATCTCTAATCTATCTACCAAATATTGTTATCAAATTATGCAAAACTAACAAAAGCATTCACCACGAACATGAAAGCAACAATCTCAAATCCATCTACCAAATATAGTTAATCAAATTGTGCTAAGCTAACAAAAGCATTCAACTTAAAGTAAGGTTCGAGCTTTATGGAAATTTGATGCTTTCAAATACATAACCAAGTACTATTAGTTAAAGAACATCAATAATACAGGGCAGTGACATTCATCACATTTAATATATTTTGATGATACCAAAAAGAGAACCAAAACCCTAGGACTTTCTACAAACACCATTCATAACTCAACTCAAGGGATTCACATTCATCATCGCTGAACTATTCAACGTTCACAGAATTATTCTATTATAAAAATGACGAAATTCGATGGTGTTACTGGTTCAATTCCATAACGCTCTTGACTTTGGGTGCGTAGAGAGAGTAAACTACGGCCTGTCTCTTGGCGACCTCGAGCTGGGCCCTACCATCGGAGAAAGCAGCGGTGATCTTAGAAGGATCCGACAGGTCTTTGTTCTGGTGAAACCCATCGATTGTTCGGCGCTTAGTGTATTCCCTAATGTTGTAATCCGGAAACTCACGCGCCGTCCGTAAAAGTGACCGGAAAAGAGTAAGGACTTCACGGCGTGACGGCGATGCCATTTTTCTCTAGAGAAGACAGAAACACCGACAAGGAAATTCCGATTCAGACGTACGATTGTGTTTGTCGATGCGGCGCCAGAGGTTTATCAAGAAAAATCTCTGGTTCTAAAACTAAAAAAGAAAAATACTTTCAGTATTCCACATTTGGCCCCTTATATATCCAGCAATCATTTTTTGTGCTTCAATATGACATTCCCACCAGTGATAGCAAATTTGATAAAAGGACAAACATATAAAGCTTAATTATATTGCATAGCTATAATTTAGATAGTTATATTTTGTAACTATAATTATAATAGTGTTTGTATAATTCGTAGTATTTGTATACATTAGTATAACTTATTGTATAATTTGCAATTTCTGTATAACGTTTGTATATTTCGCTATACAATTCGTGCACAAGATCATATGAATCACTATACAATTCACATTGTTTGTGTATTTCACTATACAATATGATTCGTACGCAACTTTTATATAAATTACGCGGATTATACAAAATTCAAACTAATTGGATGTTTAATGCAAACAGTAATTAATTGAAATTATAGTTATGCACCAGGTTATAACCCACATATACCGGCAAAAATATGAATTAATAAATAAACAAAATTAAGGATAAAAAAAATATAACAGGAGTAGATGCTAATGAGGGAAAACTTTTAAGTTATATATATTGATTCTATAATGAGTTATTCCATGTAAAACTATAATCAACCTGGTATTATTGTATCCACACTATATTTATAATACTTATCTACAATTGGGAGTATTATAGTTGGGAAATACAATGAACTTGATGGACAATGGTTCAATAGATATTGGAGATTGAAGAGTTTGAAGCATTGGAGAAAAACTTGGAATGTCTCCTGTTTCTGTTAGTTGCAATAATTTCCCATTGAGGAGCACTCTTCTGCTTTTAATGTCGCCACCGTCTGGCGTTAGATGGTACTCTTCTCGCGATAATGCAACATCTGATGATTTGGTTCCTATCCACGAAACACCTTCTTTAATAGTGTGCGCGAGTGACTTGCTGTTCTTGTTATCCTTTTTCTCACCAACTTCCGAGCTGGTATATGAAGTAGATTCGATGTTAATCCGGTACTGAATCTGTCTGCTTAAATTTATCAGAAGCAAAGTCACACCTGCCTGCAGAAAGGGAAGACCAGTGAGTTAATACGCGGTTTTGGTATATGGCAGTAGTATGGAGATGCAAATATCAGAAAACAGTAGCACATATACATAAATGAGAACAAAAACTGAAAGAAAAGTGGCCTAAGCAACACCAAACTGAGCCATTTGATTATATGCACAACAGAGTGTAGGCACACCTTGCCCCTACCTCGTGGAGGTAGAGAAGTTGTTTCAGAACGACCCTTAGCTCAAGTGCAGCAAATCAAACTGTTTATGAATAAGGGAATAGGGCTGTGAAGAAAACATTTCAATTAATAAGGAAAGCATTACATAGCATTCAAAAAGAACAGTAACAATGACGAAATAATGCGGTTACTAAAACACAATGGACAACAGGTGGTAACAGATATTAAAAGCAACCAAGCCTAATCCCAGCGAAAGCGGCAGCGCGTAAGTTGAGACACTGGCTACATTTCTGATATGCAAGTCTCTGAAGGTTGTTTTTCGAACGAAGGCAAATGCCAGAGTCAGTAGGTAAAAACTCAACCACGCCCGGTGTGTACACCAAAACAAATAAGTTAACCTTGACAGTGAAATCAATGTTACCTCAATTAAGGCTTATTTCATAGCCTACAAATGGAGGAATGAAACATATTATATCTAGTTCTCTAGTTTAAAGTTCCTTGGAAGTTTCACAAACCTTAATAGCATATGGTCCTTATGTATCAGAACTTCCAAATATTCCAAAACAATATCAGAGAAACACTAGAGTAATTGCATCTTAGTTAGTCTAACTAAGAGCATATCTGATGTCTGAGCCTCCGCATTTTATGTAAAATTGACATGCCAGCTTATGCAACGGAACGAAAACAAAGGAAGCAGTTAAACACAAGAATTTCTTTCAGGAAATGCACATACTCTATCTCATGTTACATAAGTGAATCAGGAAATGCACATACTCTATCTTTTGTACAGTGGGCATAACAGCGCAAATGTGGTGCATTGCTGTTGACAACTTCAAGAACTTCTTTTCCCATCAGTCTATTCCAAAGAAGTGCACTGTATCAAATTTTAAAATGGAAGGATCAAAACTTTTTTCTTAGATTCTCACAAATTTAATACATAAATATGAAGATTAACAGCCAGCTCCTTCTAATGATAGAGTGAAGCCAAATTTGAATAAAGTAGTCAAGCACCTCACCTATAATAATCAGGATTTGGAACAAACGTATTGGTATCAAGGAGCCCGTAATTTCCACCTATAAGTGTCTGTCTGCAGTATACTTTAGTATGATGCTTGGCTGCCATTCCAAGTTGATCTAAGTACCTACATTCCATATTACATTATTACAGGTCTTGGGAATCGTTTCACTTGACTGCTAAATAATACTATAAATCAAATTACGAAAGAAATTTACCAAAAGCTATCTACAAAGGTGTTAGACACATTATGACCTCCACTGTTGTAGGCTCCACCAGATTCTCCAACCCAAGCTGAAGCCCAAGGACCATCTCTTTGAATGGTTTGAGTAAGACCGCGGAATGTGCCTGTTATTCTACTCAGATATTCAGGATTTAAAATTTTATCAACCAGCTTGCTATCGGACCCTGAAACAGAACACTTCTGGTTTAGTGAGTTTAAAGTAGTCCGTTCTTAATTATAATTGAAGCTTATTTTTTCCAATACAAACTAGATTTTCTAAGTCGAGGAGGCTCTTAATATAGCTCCAATCTTAAAGTGAAAAAGATTCACACTAGCTCACCTGGGCCAAGATTATAAATATGATGTGTCAAGGCATTGATAGTACCAGGCCCTGAAACCTGAAGAAGCTTGCTGAACCACCCAGGGTCATAGAATCCTCCTGGTGCTAATAGTAGAGGACGTTCACGGAAATTCTTATATACTTTGTTTAAGAGTTTGTGCAGCTTGATAACATCTTTTCCATACTGTACAGCGTTAACACTGGCACCAACTCCACTACCACTCAATTCATTTCCTACAAAACAAGAAAAGCATGATTAAGGAAAGGAACCTCTTTGGGTTTGGTTCAGGAGAGAGATTTACATAAAGTTGCAAGAGGAAAGATTATGCCAGAAATTATACCAAATTCCCATGAGTGTATCTGGTAGCCCTTGGCAACAGTGTATTTTATGAAATCAAGGGCATTGCTGTAATCCCAATTTCCTCCCCACACATGACTATATGTTTGTCGTCTCCCATACAGTGCGTTCAAGCCAAAAGTCACAAGTGCTCTGCAGCAAATACAGGAGAATTTCAATGAACTTCAAAGGAGAAACTTTTGAATCATGGAAAGTTTTTGATAGCCCTAGAGTTATTTTTACTTCAGTTTTTTTGGTATATGGCATAGTCCATTATAAATGAAATATACATTTCAAGCACAGTACTGCACATTTTTAGGTTTCTCGAAGTTATGGATGCCCAGGAAACCACCTCCTCGTAGTGGTAAGGTATGGGTACATTCTACCCTCCCCTTACCCCACTTGTGGGATTTCACTGGGTATGTTGTTGTTGTTTGTTCGAAGTTATGGATGCAAAAGAAGTAGTATATAAAAGAGCCATGGATGCCAATTCAGGATGCATTTCAGCAAGGGACATATCAAAAACTACCTCTCCTATTTGTTCATCAATCTTTCAGGAGTGAATTCCAAAGAACTGCGCATTATGGGTAGATTTTACTAGTGTCAGATTTCTGGTTGGTAAGATGTGGAATACTCCAATGCCATAAATTTACACCTTCAAAGAGTCATTCGGAAAGATGAAAGTGCGAAAATTCGGAGGCAAATGTTTCCTCAATAGCTTCTATAGATTGAAAATAGTAAATGGAATCCATACGGAACGTGCAGACCAGATTATTAGCCAGGACATGTTTACATGCATTAGGAGAAGTACACATTTTTCCAATCTTACCCTGTCTTCTTGAAAAAGTTGTTTAGTTCATCCCATCTCTGCATATGTAAGCATCCCTTAGAGAATCCAAACAACCCATCCTTCTGCTTAGTGAATGGACTGCAAGGAGTTTTCAAGTTGCCTATACCATATATTACTTGGTCTTGTAAAGAACCTCCGAGCCGTAATCTCAAACCCTTGAAAGCTGTATCATCAATAAATGTAAATCAGAAACGAGTACATATTTAAGAGACATTGAGAAAGAAATCTACTTTGCTTATCATTATAAGTAGAGCTCTTAATGAAATTCATTGTGTCTCAGTTTGTTATTATGATAATAATAACTTAAACAACTTGGAAATAAGTTAAATTTATGGCACAAATGGTACGTGCAAACCTCGTATAGCATTTTCCAGATATGGATGAGATAAATCCTGACAAAGCAAAATACGTTTATGAATACATGCCACTCATATTCCTTAATCAGAAACTTGATAATATATTTATATTATACATATAAATATTAAGAAACAACATATTCAACAAGTTAGTAGGAAATACCAGATTTATAATAGATGCGGAACCCCAAGGACATTGGTTGTAGTTACACTTCTCTTTAGGCCACCAATCAATGGTAGCACAAATGTAATTAGCATCTGTCCAGGCAACTTTCACAGATGGATTAATCACAAGTGATATTTCTCTAACTGTTTGTGCTGAAAATGCAGGGCATAGTGCCAAAAAGAATAACAACAAGGTTCGGAAGTCCATCAGAAGATTAACCTCCGCGAATTCACAGCTGTATGAACCTAATCATATACTGCCAAGAGGAAGCAAACATATGAATGTTGAGAGACTTTTAAAAGAGTAAGTATTCTTTCTAACAAGGAATCAAATAGAGTAACATTCACTGTAAGTTATTCTTTATAACAAGAATACAAATATAGTAACATTCTTTGGACAACATCATACAAAAAATTAGTGGCTCTATTCTTCAACAGCTTGACAACGTGATTAATTTTCGCCAATCCAAAACTTCATGTTGTTTCCAGGAATCTTAGATGAGAAGTATAAACTCACTTAGATATTTCAGTACCCTTCTGAAATCATAAATTGAATTTCTTATCTCTTGCAAATACATAAAATAAATCAAATATTATATTTTGACAGCTAAATGTAGATTTAAGAAAATACAACCACCACAACAACATACCTACTATATTCCCACAAATGGGGTCTAGGGAGGGTAGACGGAATGCAGACCTTATCCTCGTGAAGATATAGAGGTTGTTAACTTGTTAAAGACCTTATACAAGTAGATTTAAGAAAATATAAATGAGAAATGAGGAAACAAAGCAAATTGCTTTTCTTGCTTAGATGTAAAAGAACCTTGAACACTCTGAGTCAGTCAAATTGTAGCCAGATCAAGAAAGTTATCTATAAAGGACAACAGTCACAAAGAAAGAGAAGAAAATTCCAAATTTATAAATTAATTTAAACACTGCTACATAAAACCAGAACCAGTTAAAGACTTGAAATTTTTGTTGTTAGTTTTCAGAAACATCTTGGGAAGCTTTTTCTTCACGTCTAAGACAAATATTCCACCAGCAGTATAAGTAAAGTCAATATATTGTCATCCACATTAACACACAATAACCAAATAAACACAGCTAACAAGATCCAAACACTACCCAAAAACAAAAGCCCCTAACAATCTATATTGTTGGAACTCTTTGAAAATGTCATTGGATCATCTTTACTCAAGATTCGAGACGGGTGGGGCATCATTTTTAGAGAGCCCGAACAATATAGCTTAAAACTATAAACTGCAATACTAAAATCTACTAATAAAGAACCAATGAAATCCCACCTCACTAATAATACAGCATAATGACACTAATCTGAGCACAAATTCCAAGAAAAAACTGCTTAAATGACAAGAATATGGAGTGAAATGAAATGGTTGGCTTCTGATTTTTGAGAAATCAGATAAAGATTGAATCTTTTTGGGTGAAAAGTGTCAGAATCAACTCACAGTCATCGTTCACTCATTTATACAGTTTTTTGGATATGTACAGAGACAATGGCTCGTGGAAAGTGCAGACAAATAATGAGAGGAAATAGAAAAGATACTAACAGACCATTCTCCAATTATTTTTGTTAGGTTCCAAGTTGTCTTCAGCTTAAAGTCATGCCTTTACACCTTATAAGCAGAAAAATACTACATTTGGTTTCTCTTTATCTGCACTAATTATTATGTGTGCCAGTTGTCTACCTACTATTAGTTGTTATTTTTTTCATTTGAAGTAAACCCATAGTTTTAGAAAATTTAGATAAGTAAAGAAGAGTTTGATAGTTTAAAAATGGAAGCATGTTTTATCCTTCATTTTATATTTATTTATTGGCTTTACAATAAATTATACTTTTTCCTTCTTATTTTTATTTTATATGATATTATTTCTTTTTTAGTTTGCTCAAAAAAACTAAAAAAGAAAAAATTTGATGTGGGTTCGAGGAAGGGCCATACTACTTATCTTGTCTTGAACCTGGGATCTACTGATCACATGATTGCAACTTTTCCCTTTCACCATAAAAGAATGTCATCTTATTAAATTAATAATATTTTATTAAAATTAAATAGTGCCAGGTAAAATGAGACGACGGAATATCATGGAAGTAATAGTTACTATTTTTATGTAATTTTCTTATTAGAGAAAGATTTGGTTCGGTCAACAGCAGCCACCCATTTTCATCTAATAGGCTAATACTAGTAGTTTAACCAATCAATTCTTGCACTTCTATAAAGAAATTTCTCTTTTAAGTATAAATCAATTTTAACCAACTCTACTGAGTTTTACATAGAAAAAAAAATTCTTTCTTTATTATTTATATTTTAATTTTATAAAATAACTTATTTCTAAAATATTTATCATATATAATT
>JAPFFP010000070.1:23346940-23359376 GCA_026153255.1 Solanum medicagineum
AGGCTTAGGCAATCCTCCTCCCTTTGAGCTAGCTTGTGGGGTGTGAGTTAGGCCTAAAAACCTAATTCAACATTAACTGAGGACATTTTTGTTCAATTTTGCATAGTTCAAGGGCATTTTTCACCCTTTTCTGATTTTTCAATGATATCAGAACAGAAATCCAGGTAATACCTTGTCTTGTAAGTCCTGTTCTTTGGCTTCAGTAACATCTATACAATGTGAAGTACTAAAGTCATCATCTGAAACTTCAGCTCTGGAAGAAGATTCTTCATGCCCTGTGGTGGAAGTAGTGGACTTCCCATTATTAAGACAAGCAAAAGAAGGCCAGATCAAGCAAAATCAGAAACCAGAAGCATGTCGAATAAACCAAAATGTTAGATTGGTCACATATTAATGTAATTGAAGCTCAGCAGAGCATGCAATATTTGGATTAGTTCTTTGATCACTTAGAATCATAAGCTAAATCTAAGTGAAGCCACTTTTAAAAATCTTTTCAACTAAAGAAAAAGAGCAGGCGAAATCATGGGCTAAAAAATGAGGCGAGTGCAAAGAAAGATGCTCTAGGGCATTCGGGGCTTTAATGTAGTGTAGACATAAAGTGGCACCTGTCCGATGCAATACCTACCGTATAATGGAGGTCTGATTTCGATAAGAATGAGCTAGTTCTGTCCTGTTTATCATCAATCCTGTCGGTATCAGAATGAGCTTCAAAAGGATCTAAATCTAGATGAATGCCTTGGACTTCATTTACAGTTGGTTTTTCTCCAGCAACTTCACCATTTCCAGCATTCTCAGTTGATAAATGCTCGCTCTTCTTTTCTCCGACATCCAATTCCTCAAGGTAAGAAACATCATTAACCTATTTGGCAGACCAAGCTAACCGTCAATAGAAAATCACATCATTCATGCCAAAGGTCAAAGTTATGCTAATAAAGTCAACAGGAGGTAACAGACCTTACTGTCAGTTTTTAAGAGAAATACAGCAAACAATAATGCCAATAGTTAAACGAGAAAATGGAGTAACAGATGACAAAAAAGCTTCAATTTAAAAAAGGTGACATTGACTTCATCAAACGGAACTAAATGGAATGTGGACCTAATCAGAGCAATTAAAAACTTTGGGGTGCATGGTTTTCAAACTATTGCATAGGAGGGGGGGTTTACCTAGTGCGCACCATAAGGGCAACGGTTGTGGGTTTCCCTTGTCATAAAAAAAAACAGTAATCTTAAAATTGTCACCTCTACTTACTTAATAATAAAGACTTGCGTCACTTTTTCTTAGATTTGAAACTTTTTTGTCACTTTTAATTAAAAAATCCCTAGTTACACAAGATAGGTGTCAGTTGCATATACCTTTAAAGGTTAAAAAACAGTAGCAAAGAACACATCATTAAGGGCACCTTAAAGGGACTAGACTATGAACGAGATAAGTGTCAGTTGCATCTACCTTTTAAGGTTAAAAACAACAGTAACAAAGAACACATCTTTATGGAAACCTTAAAGGGGACTGGACTACGAACAAATACCTGTGAGAGGATACAATAATCTCCAATTCTCCATGGATCAATAAATATTCGATGCAAGTTAAACCCAATGCATGATATAAATAACAGCAAAGAAGAACGACATCGTTAGCATTCAGGAATGTGATAACATATTAATTTAATTTGCTTATAAAAGCCTGTCTAGACTCTAGACAGCCTAACTGCACAACCCAATGGAGAGAACATGCACATTGGAAGATTTGATTAGCTTCTATTTTTCACCGAATTGAATTTATTGTTTGATGAAACTTTGTATAATTGTTCCACAACAACTTTAACTTTCAATCGCTAATTACCCAGTTTACAAGAATGTGATTTGTTCTTTACTTTATTTAAAGAATCATAAACCATAGAATTCATCTGATATTCTTAAAGAGACCTGAGTCTTCATTGTAGTTTTTCTTAATGGGATGTTATATCAACAGCAAATTCTCATCTTAGCACTTCAATTTTACTTCAGACTTGTAATGTAATATACAGCAAAAACATCAGTTGACTTATGTCATATTTTAGATGAGTAGATTCAATATTATCTTCTACTAAAATTGAAGGATTTTAAATTGAAGTAAAGAAAAAGCACGGATTTTAGCATTCACAAGGCTCAACTTAAATAGAAAAATTTATAATTGTAAAAACCATGCAATGCACAAAAAAGATTGAGTGCTCCAATAATACCTCTATTGCCTGTAAAGCATCATACTTCCCATCCATTGTAGATGAAACTTGACGCAAACTTGTATTAAGTTTTTGCCATCGAACCTCATCTGAAGTATCCTGAAAAGAAGTTATTAAGTCAAATTAGCAAAAAAGAATTTCCCAAGTGGAACTCTAATATATTAAATAGAAAGTCACCTTCGCGATGAAAATATATACATTAACTCCCTTTGTTTGCCCTTGTCTATGAGCTCTACATTCGGCCTACAAATGTTTAGACTGCATATAAGCATCAGATAATCAGACAAGAATTAAATATTTCAACATTTAGAAGATCTTGCAGAAAAATGGACAGGACAGTGAATGTGACACTAAATGTTGACATTGATAATGGAGAATAATTGGCACAAAGCATGTAACCACCAGCAAGGAAAATTGAAATCAAGCAACAAGTCTATGTTAGGAACAATCAATATTGACCAAAGTGTCTAGTATTAGCACACTTCAGCTTCCAATATACGCTGAAAGTTCAAGGGCCACCACCTTTCCTAGGATTACCATGTTAACCTCTGTGATATAAAAGCTTATGATCTGGCTTCATTAATGTGCAGGAGTATTGTGTATTCATGCTCGAGAACAGCCTATGTTAGTAAGAAGTGCTTACTGAAATTCAAGTTCTATGGAGCCTCACACATTTGTACAAATTTATCAAAAATCACCTCCTAGACCAGTGTGCAGCAGAAAGTGAAGTAAGAGATTCCAAGGATGTTACAAAATCATGGATCAGTTCATTCATTGCCAATAGTTCTAAAGTGATGCTTATCTCTATTAGTTTTCTGGGTTGAGCATTCCTGAGAAAGATGTAATAATGAGTAAGGAAAACGAAGGTAACACATCTGGCCCGAAAGGCTTACCACAGAGCTCCATTGCACCATACAGAACAAATCTTAAGAGCATTTGGTCAGATAAACAACTTCTTTTTTGCTTCTTAAACAGGCACATCCAAGTGTGTGCAACATCTTGAAATGTTACAGCAGTTTTAGTGGATATTGTTCAAAACGGGGATCGAACCTTTGACCTTGAAACAGGATATTGTACTTGGAGCAGTTTTAGATATGCTGGAGAAGAAAGTTTAAGATTTGCTGGAGAAGAAAGAAGAGTTGGGAAAAGGCAACACATAGTGCAGCCGGGAGAAAAGGGAACAAGTAAGCAGAAAGAGAGATCTCAATTTCAATACGATGATCTCCCTAACCTTCTTCCTTTAGGGAGGTGATCAAAAGATATGATTAGAAAAATGAAAAATTGGGTTTCAATAAAATATTTTTACCAACTTACACCTCAGCTTAACAGGCTACGGATGCCTCTGAGCACAATTTGACCCAAAAATCATCAGTTAAATCATACATGGAGAGCCAATTCCATAGTGTTACACAATTTAGTGCCCATCTGGATAAGCTTATAAAAAGTAACTTAGTGGGTGTTTAGATTGACGTTAAAGCACTTTTTAAGTTTGGAAGTGTTTGGTAACACAAATAAGTGTTTTTAAGCACTTTCTTAAAGCTGTAAAAGTAAAAAAAAAAAAAAAAAAAAAAAAGGGGGGGGGCCAAAAGCCAAAAGTTGGGGGTTCCTAACTTATGGCTTTTACCTGGTAAGTCACTTAGAAAAGCCAATCTACACACCCCCTTCTAAGTCAAAAGCTAAAAGCCTTAAGTAGGGAATACCATACTTTGGCTTTTGGCTTATTTTAAAACTTTTTTGCCCTAAAGGTGAGGGCTAAAAGCACTTTAACTTTTGCAGACACCTCCAAAACTAAAAAAGTGCTTAAAAGCCAAAAGCACCTAAAAAATAAGCTAATCCAAACACCCGCTTTGCCTCTTTACATAAATGCTACATGTATATCCTAGAGCCACCATTGAATAGAACCAGAGCAAAGGAAAGAGAGTAAAAAGTAGATTAGCCTTCTAAGTAAATCAATTTCTTCACTGATACAACATGTTGATATTAGGGTATAACAGATTCACCTGTTGCATGTGAGCTGGTTTTGTTGGCAACTCCAAGAACACGACATGTTGCGCTGATGTTAAGTTAAGTCCAGAGCCCCCTGAGAGTATTCCAACAAGCGCAATCTTAACCTGGTTACGAAAATCAAAACAAGTCGGCAAAATTGTCTTCCTTTCAACTGCATACTGACATCCAAATTACTGGCAGAATCATAGAACCATCACCACCAATATAAAAAGGAAGAAATCAATCCATATCCAATGAAATCCATTTTATTCATGAAATTGTAATGCTGCTAAATTCGATTAGTATCACATTGGGCAGGCAAAGGAATTTGTTTGAACTGCCTTCATGATGAGTAGTGACGTATGCCAAATTATCTAGAGCAGGATTTACAAACCTCGTTTGCTGATTGGAATGATTGAATAGCTAACTTTCTATCGCTGGGCAATGCATTTGCATCAATGCGAATATAATCAATAGCTTTCTGACAAAGAAACTCCTACACAAGAGACGATAATGATGGGAGCGAGTCAAAACAAGAGAAATTTAATGACTTCTTTAATACAGCAAAAGGAAGTGTGCAATTTGTGCATGCATACAGACATGTGGTGTCTATTTTAACATGAATTACAAGGATTCCACCTGTACACCATCAAGAACTATATGGTGATGAGCAAATATTATCATTTTATGACAACTGCGGCTTGCTTCCATCGTTTCTTCACCACCCAATTCAGTAAGGATTGGATGTATAGAGAGCCACTCATAGAATCCTGGCAACTTTGCAATGCCAAGTGCTTCGTCATAGAGCTCTCTTAAAGATATGGAACAGACAGTATCATCTGACAAGAAGACAAAAAGTGCAAGTATGTTAAAAGCCTTTCAACAAATACAAACCTCATAGGTAATTCTTCTGTAAGGTAGATAATTTTACTGATATTGGGGATATCACTGTATACAAATTACAAGCGATAACCTAAAAAGTAGACAGCCTACACTAGACATGGGTCTTTCCAAAAGTCACACAATCATCTATACAAACCAGGAACTCAAGAATGCCTCTATAGTAAATCCAAAACAAGAGGTTATTCCTCAGATCCAAAAAATTATTCATCCTCAGACTACCCACATAAGAGCTAAGGGTAAGACATCACATGCTGAGGGGTCTTAACCATGTAGCACTAATCCATGAATCAAACTCAAAAGCTTTGTCAAAATAGCCTGACTTACCAGAATTCTAAATGAAAAGTAAACACATTAAACCTTCAATTACTTGAAATGTGCATTTCCGATCTAGTTACTTGAAATGTGAATTCTAAATGAATAGTAGAGTTGCCAGAAGTTTTAGTCCCTGAATTTTTGGTAAAATTCTAATTTTAGTCCTTGTGATATTTGACTAAACACATTAAACCTTCAATTACTTGAAATGTGCATTTCCGATCCATTTGCTTGTGAATTGTGAATATCCACAAATTTCTAGAATTATTAACCATCCAACTATTTAATTACCCACATGTCATGACAGTCCAGCTATAATATATTTTCTAATATCACAAGGACCAAAATCAAAATTTACCAATAATTGATGGACCAAAAATATTATTATCTTCAAAAAGTAGCATTGACTATTGCTTGTTGCTTTTCATACAAAACATAACTGGGAAAATCGATGAAAGCAAACAAGGAATAGCACCAAACAACAAAATCTAGGGACATTTAAAACATACCATCAACTCTTTCAGAACTTTCCACTCGCACATCTTCAGCAACAAACTTCAAATTCTCAAAAGCTTTCTCTACATCTTTTGCACATGACTCATCATTGGCTAAACCTTCAACCTCTTTACCACCACTGTTCCAAGATGTTCTGCCTTTCAACAAGTCAATGGTAGCCACCGCCTGAGAAATATCTGACTTCTTTAAAGTCAAACTAATAATTTGGCGTCGCAAGGGAGGTAACTGCAACAGAACGTGCTCCTTCAAACGACGTATCTGGATGATATTAACAAAGACAAATAAGATATTCAACATCTTGAGGGGAAAAAATTAGCAGGAAAACCAAAGAAATAACAGTGCAGCATTTCTAATTCTAATAATGCAGCTTATATAACTAGATGCTCATTATCTCAGTGGAAAGCACTCTGTAATAAGATAGCAAGAGCCTGTATACATGAATACATGCTACTCCACTCCATGGAAAACAAGACAACCTGTCTTACTATCTCGATAGTCAAAATGCTATTCTTCCACTTCAACTTTCTCAATTACTATTTCTTTTAAGGTCTAATGTACAAGTCAGAAAGTACATCGTGTATAGTATGTTACAGAAAATAAATGTGTCTATGTAAGTTGAGAAAACAAATTAATCAATGGGTTACTTGTTGGGAGGGAGGGAGCATATAATATGAGAAGTTTAGCAAAAACAACATACCCAGTTGTAATCCCACAAGTAGGGTCTTGGGACGGTAGAGCTTATGTAAACCCTATCCCCAGTCCCCTACCTCGTAGAGATAGAGAGACTATTTACGACAGACCCTCGGCTTATATAAAGCCAGCCAAACAGTTTTGAAAAGGGGATACAGATATGGGAATTATGAGAATTTTAAGGTACAATTAAATCCAGTAATTGTTATTGGTTGTCATTAGCAAAAGCTGAACCTGACATATTGGAAAAGACAATCACAAAATATGGGCTTTACCAATTAAAAGTGCAACTGAGTGAATTTGGTTTCAAAACAGAGATATATAGGCTTATCTGGCTCATCATTAAATATCAAACTCCACCATACAGCAATCTTCAGTCTGTCGAAATGAAATAGTGGATAGTAACCCAACCAACAGCAACATGACATCAGTTGTTTGACACCATGGTACTTACACAAGTAGCTGAGAGTTGGATAATGAGGACACAGCAAAGTACATCATGAAATATACTATGAATTGAAGCCACAAAGAGCTACAAGGCCATACCATAACAGTTTGCTTCAGTAACACATTTAACTCTTCCAAGCGAACCCCCTTTGAGAAATCCTGCGAGAACCAAACCATGATCATTTTTCCAGTGAAATGACCTCTCATTCAATATGTGAAGGAACAGGAATCACCTGGAAAACCTTCCCTTGGCAACCATGAACAAGTCTAACGTTGCAATAAGTCTTTGCAAAGTCATATTTAGTCTTTCCAAGTAAACCGGGCCTAGACAAGAAAAGTATGAGAAGAGAATTAGTGACCATTTAAGACCAACAGAGTAAAAGGTGCTCCTAGAAAATGGATAAATAAGAAACTCACCATATGACATTTATCTGATGAAAGATGTCATAAGGTCTGCGAGCATTTAGGGAAACAAGAAACAAGCATCAGAATGCAACTGATACATGAAGGAAATTGACATAACAGAAAGAATAAATGTATATTAGCATGTTGAGACTGCTTTAAAGGATAACCGAACTTCAAAAACCATGCACCAGTAAAAGTGACAATACATGCTACAACCTTGACAAAGATGGAGTCCCGGATAATAGAATCAAATGCTTGGCCTTTGCCGCAACATCAAGAACAGTTGTTATCTGTCAAACAACCAAAAAGAGCTTATGCTTATGCAGTAAATAGTAATTATTGTGTATGTTGAAGATACAGTATCTCTTTTAGTGACAGAAATCCCGACGACTAGTGGAGCACGGTTCGAGACACAGTGGATAATAGGCCTGCCCCTCTACCCTTCTCTATTTAAATACCTAGCTTTGTCTGTGAGGTTTGAACCATGGCGTCCACCTAACCCGCATATCACATGGTGTGGTGTTACCACTAGACCAAAGTCCTGGCGCCTATGCGTATGTACAGTAGTTTATCATGAAATATGAGGCTCCCCTCGGACATGCACTGCATTTCAAAGGTTCAATTAATGTTTGCTTCTCAGTTTGGCCCATTTTTTTTCAATATCAAATTGAAATGAAGATTTTGAAGTTTGGGGAGCATTTCAGGTGAAATAATAGTCTTCACTCACTAAACTTAAAACTTTTTTCCCTAGTGAAATTCATGCCAAGCACTACAGAGATAAGCACATTTTTTCAATTTCAGCCCAGAGTTCTAGTATCATGCATCATACCTCATAAAATCAAGGAACAGTTTTGAAGAGAAAGCATATGACTTCTTTGATCAAAATATTCCTGTCTCTCAAAAGTTCGCTCTACCTATGTTCTTCTCTAACCTCCATGAACTATTATTTCTTGGAAAATTTACTGACAGAGAACCAAGATGACCAGTCAGAGACTTCCACCCAAACTTGACATGGACTCTCTATCTACTTATTTATCAGCAACTATACAAAATTTGTGGACTTGTGGTGGTTTCATTCATTGATTCTGGGTCCATCAAGTGGGTCTTCAGGTTTGAGGTGTAAATATTCAGCAATAATGTGATATATGACAACCTCAAAGTTTGGAGTTGATATTTGAGAGTTAGCAGTCATTCAAGCTTTGACTCATCATACACCATTACTGGACAGTATTCAGCTGATAATTTGTTTCTCTGAAATCTATTTACAGATTTTTACCATGCATCACCAACATCTATCATCAGTAGAAAATAGAGCAACTCTAGCATAGATGATGCTGTGTTCAGTTCAATTATTTTCTTTGAGATTGTAGCAAAAAAGTAGTTAGGTTAAGGCTTTAAGCCTGATAAACTGCACAGTAGTGCCATTAAACAGACAGCTGTTATGCCACCTTGTGTGCAGTGTCACTAATAATAATTCATCCTTTCACCAACCAAGAGACTCATCAAGCATTAGTATTTAGTTGGAAGGTTCTTAATGCCACTAATCAAATGTTTAGGGATCAATATCCCAACATTTTTCACCTACTATCAATTGGTATTATCCCAATCAGGAAATAGTTAAACCAAATGTTAAAAGTCAAATATTGAAGTAAACACTGCTTTGACTAGTTACTTAGAAAAATAACAACCTTAGTCATCTAAAAAATCTCTATTTTTTTTCCACAGAAAGGACTTTGTACCTCTTCGTTTTCACTTGCTTTCTTTGTGCAATGCAAATTATGTGATTCATCCACAACCAAGGTGGCCCATTCTTGTTCCAGCATGCTCTTTCTCAAACGACGAAGCATCGTAAATGATGTCACCACAACTCTTGGACATTTAGGTAAACGTGCAGGATTATCTTGGTGACCAAAAACTAGATGAAAAAAAATACAAGCATAAAGATGAATGGCAGACCTAAAACCAGAAAATGAAAAAAAAAAAAAAAAAGTCTATAAGGACATCCAAGTTAGTCATGCTAGCTTTAATTGAATTAAATTCCTACATATCAATAAATTCTAAAACAAGAGTATATTTGTTGTTTGATTATATTGAACGCAAATAAAAATAGTAGCACACATGGTTTTCCATCAGAACTTGATATAGAAGACCCCCCATAGAAACATGGGGAGAAATGGATTATACAAGGATTACCACAAAACAGTTTTTCTAATGCAATTATACTAATGATAAAAGAATCATATTCAATGCTTTCTTTAGGCTGAGATCAACAAGTGATATATTTGTTTCGCACATCAAAATGGGAAGAGGTCTGTCACTCCATACGTAGCAATGAATTTCCGATATAGTTATCCATGCAAAACACAGATCTGATCAGTTCAGTGTTTCAGTTATAGTCCCAAGAAGCTCACCTTCATATAGAGCATTCAAAGAGAAATATTATCCAAATAAAGATGAGAACAGTACTCGTATTCTCCTTATGAAAGTAAAGTAGGTAAACTAACTGGATAACACAATCAATTTAATTGTGCCTAACTAAACCTGACTTCCAGGCCATAGAAAAGATGCTATCTGAAACAGTTCACTGTCATGCACAATCAGCATTTTCTAAAGAACCAATCCATCCAACTCATCTAAAGTTCCTCCAGAAAAAGATGCTATAAGAGCTATCTACCCGAGATATCTGAAACGAACTCTATATATGGGCAAAACTGAAACGGACTTACATCAGTTCACTCCTAAATATAAGGGGCAGCCATAAACAAACAAAGAAACGTTACACCAAGACCTTCTTCATTAGTGTGTCCGTGCTAATTATCATACACCACTTGAAGTTCTGTTTGTTTCACAAACAATCATTCAGACTCCCGATACCACCCTTCACCTTGAATGAGAAATAAATGAAAACGGGAGGAAGAAAGCAAGGAGGAAAATATAAGAACATGAGAGGTCCACTTATATATTCTTAAGGAGACAATTAATAGACTTCTTAGGTTCTCTATAATTATGGTTACTTTCCTCTTGTAACTTTTTGGAGGTTGCCAGCATACCTTAATGCTGAAGAACACATTTTTACCTTCCTCAAAAAAACAAAATCTTAAGGAGGCAAGACATGAGTAAAAACAAGATAAGCCAAATACATTAATGACACAAATGCAGTCATGCAACAGTTAATGAACCCCAAAAATGATATGCTGAAACGCCAATGCCGACAGTACTTATTTCAGGATCTTTAAATCAACATATACATGACAACAGCTTTTATAACAAAAAAGCCATATGACTATGACTTCACTATGCATCGTACCTAGCCGTCACTTTTCAGACAGAAAAAGGACATAAAGGAAGAGCAATATTATTGGCGGCGGACAAGCATGAAAACAGTACCCAGATGAATATCAGAAGGTAAACAAGGAAGCCAGCGCTCCAGTTCTTCAGCCCATGGATATCTCAAAATAGCAGGGCAAACAATGAGCATAGGGCCTTCATCCATGAAAGAACTTGCAATGGCAATAGCCTGAATACAAAATTTGAGGTAGTAATAGAGGAAAAATTATTTGCATAAAATGTAAGCTCTGGAAGTAGGCACACGCCTTAACCACGCATGTTCATTCAGACACATACAAAAAAGAAAAAGAATTATAGAATTAACACCAATATAGACAACTAAATGCGTTGACATCGGCAAAAACACCTGACTACTGTTGCACCCCAACCCCAATATACAGTGCCAAGAGCTCCAAGGAAGAACTTACAACATCCCAGAAGTTGCCATCTTAGTATCAGCCTAGATCCATGCTTAAGTGTTCCTATAAATTTTTCCAAATTTAAGAGCATTTAAACTTTTTTCCTTAATCTTTGTAATATTCAGTTCCAGCTAAACTTCTACCAAATTTGTTCCAGTCGAATCAAACCAACTCAAGTATCAGAACTTGAACAAATTATTTTAACAATGTTGGTTTTCATCAAGTATTTGAATGGAGAAAAATACATTGAGCTAAATACATAAAGACGAGCACTTACCGACAAAGATTGGCCAACTTTCTGAACAGTTATTTACCTCAAACATAGATCAACATGAAGAAGAACAATATAAACTACTTGTAGCGTTCTAACAAGGGCAGGATAGACTACATGGATGCAAGATGAAGGGTGCAGAAAAGACGAAATAGCAGGATTCTCAGCCTGCTCCTGCTAAAATATTAAGCTATTTGTTTCCGCAGCATTACCTGGAGAGTTTTCCCTAGTCCCATTTCATCTGCAATGAGACATCGACCACCCCTTCTCAATCCAAATCGAACACCCTCAAGCTGAAAAGGATGAAGTGTATCCAACAATCTTTTAGGAAGTTTACTGATTAACTCATCAACCTTCTCGTCGGGAAGATGTTCCGGCCTACAAGGTATCCATCGACCTGCAGCTGAGGAATTAGAAAGCCTCTCGACTACATTATATGTTCCCCAAGGAATCTCTTCACATTCAATGCTTTTAGAATTCTTTAGAGACCTCAGAACTGCTTCATAGTCTCTAAGTTGATAGACCCAAGCCCTTCCCCCACGGGTCGTTTGAGTGCAATGCAACAGTGCCACCTGAGCATAAAAACAAACATGGTTGAGTTCTTGAATTAATATCTTGGCAACCAAGAGACAAAAACACTGACTGCCAGAAGAAAAAAGCTTCAGTTACCAAGTAAAATAACTTAATCCATCAATCACCCAATCTATGACATATAAGCTTTGGATTCATTAAGAGTTAAAGAGAATGTGCCTTTGAAGAAAGAGAGAGGAGCGCAGAGGCTTAAAGACACACCAATTCCCTCCTGCCGAAATTTGTAATGCTTTCAAAGGCCAAAAATCCCATCCTCCTATCAACTTAAGGAGTAAATGTACATCTAAGCCCGCAAAAGATTAAATGTTGACTTCCCTTGGGTGTGTTTGGTACGAGGAGAAATGTTCTCT
>JAPFFP010000070.1:23377898-23406294 GCA_026153255.1 Solanum medicagineum
ATTTTCATTAAGTTGACTTATTGTCAGTAATTGAACTTTCATTTTTATTATAATTCCGCATTTTTATTGTTATAGTTGGATTGTAAGCTGACTTGTCTTGATGGGATAAGACGAGTGCCATCACGCCTGAATTTCGGGTCGTGACAAATCTAAAGATGAATTGCTCATTGAACATTTTCAAGAAATTTTACATTTTTCAAAAACATTAACTTTTTAAGTAGCTTGGGGGTAAAATAGGTTAAAAAATAAATTATTCTATCTTGATTACTCCAAATGACAAGTACGGATGAAAATCACACGAAAATGTTTTTGACATCTAATAATGAACGAAGGAAATATAAAGGAAATAGGTTAAAAAATAAATTATCCTATCTTGAATACTCCAAATGACAAGTACGAACGAAAATTACCACGAAAAAGTTTTTAACATCTAATAATGAACTAAGGAAATATAAAGGAAACTAAATTTCCAAAGTCTCGATGACTTAAAATAATTACATATTTGCGTGAGAAACTTTTTTTGACGTTTCATCTTTTTTCTTTTTAGGAACCTTGCTTTTTAAGTTTCAACAATGGCATGGTCCTATGAAATAAAGTTGGCTTTGAAAGTATATTTTTTTAAAAAAGTATTTTATAAATGCCTTTTTAGTTTTTTCCACGTCATCTCGACCAATGTTGTTTGTCTCCAAAGTTTCCAAGTGGGACAGACGAGATAGTAGACTCATGAGTTTCATGGAAATGTACCTCTTTTTTTAAATTACTTTTACTAATTAGCTTTAATTTAAAGAGGACAAAAACAAAAAAGGTTGATATTAAAATGATGAGCATGCATGGTGAATGGGTAACAGTATGTCATGATTATTGATGTTCCCTTGGCTTCAAGAAAGGGGAAATCAAATGCTACATATAGTAACAATGATAGCCTAATTATGTTTAGCATCTAATTAACTCTCATGTTTATTTGCTTAAATATTGTATAATCTCTAAAATTAACATGCATGTCAATCAGTGGCGAAGCCGAGATTGTCAATAAAGGGGTCCAAAATCTAAAAAACTAGTCAAAGGGGGTTTCACATCTACTATATACATATTTAAATTTATTTTAATTATATATAAATAGTATAATTTTTCATTGAAGGGGATTCAGATGAACCTCCGACAAAAAGATAGCTCCACCCCTGATGTCAATTATGGAAGTCAAAAAATTAGTGAGCAAGTCAAATACAGCTGATAATGAGTGACTCAAAAATATAGCCTGGCCTACATGTAGGTAATTGATTATATATACTTAAGAAGTTTATTAATTTAACCCAGTTAAGCATAAATTATTCAATCGTATAATTATATAGTTTCAACTTTAAATGTGTAATTCAATCTATTTTACCAAGTCTACAAGTCAAGCATCTTTCTCTCTCATTTGTCTAAATATAGAGAATTTATAAATTCAATATTTTTTATTAAAATATTAGTACATGTGAATGTGTCAATTAAAAACTTAATTATAGTGTAATTTAGAAAGACTCTAAGGAATGTTTAAACTGTCCCACCAAATCAAATCACATACTAACAAGTCTTTAGGGTGTCATTATTTATTATAAATATAGAATACCCCATGCACGTTATTATATTAATAATTATAGTATTAGAAATCATATAAAAGACAGCTAAGAGCTAATGAGCTATACAAGTGGACAATTTTTTTGGTAGCTTTGTCCACCTTTGGATCAAAGTTATCTAAAGGGAGAGCCTTCTGCTTAAAGCCAAGTTCCTCTGACATACATTATGTTCAAACATTTTTTCTCTTTTAATTAAAATAGAAGACTTGGGGGAAAAAATTAAGATTGAAGAAAGAAAAAAATGCACTTATGTTAAAAGTTGGAAAACTACCCACAACATACCCAATGAAATCGGGAATGTAAAATATACGCAGATCTTATCATTACCTCATAGAGATAGAGAAGTTGTTTTCGAAAAGTCCTCGTCTCAAAAATCAAGCCCCATAAACAAAAGATACTAAATATGAAAAAAAGGGAAAAAAAAAGAAAAAAAAAACAACTGCTAATGAAAAGCAAAAATTTAAGACGGATGATGATAATACAGGATACAAAGACATAACTAATCGTACTATATCACAAGATCATACATCAACCTATCCCTACTACCCTATTAGCCTTCAACCCTAAAAGTTGTAAAACTACTCAAAATTAAAGGAAACTTAAACGCAGTAAATATTTACACACATCTACATTAAAGCAATGAAGGCAAGACAAGTGTCTCTTGTAAACATATTTATTACTCAACCTTAGTTAAGTGCAATCTATTCTAAGTTTTAAGAAGTGATTAGGTTAATCTGTTCCTTTTGGTGCAAACATTGGGTAGGGTAGGTATTTACCACCTAAAAAAATCAAATAAAAAGGGATTAATTTTTTTCAAGAAACAAGAGTTTTCTTTCCAAAGTGGGAATTCATGGAGGCATAAGCCAACCAAACCAAATTAATAAGTATTATGTAGTCACATTTTGTCTCCTTCCTAGCAAACTCTCCCTTATAAGATAGGAGGTAGTATATATAATAGCTAATCAGTCTCATTTTTTCTCACCACTCACATCATTTTAACTTCCAAGAACACAAAACACAAGAAATAAACTGCATTGCTCCCAGGAATTTTTCCTCAATATTAACCATGGTTTCTGAGAGAAATTTGTCGAAGAATGTGTGCATAATTGGTGCTGGACCATCGGGGTTGGTGGCAGCTAGGGAGCTGAGGAAGGAAGGGCACAATGTGGTGGTTTTCGAACAAAACCATGATGTTGGAGGGCAATGGCTATATCAGCCTAAAGTTGAACATGAAGATCCTTTAGGAAGGACTAAGGTCCAAAATGTACATAGTAGTATTTATGCATCATTAAGGCTCACTTCACCAAGAGAGATCATGGGGTTCACTGATTTTCCTTTTGTGGTGAAGAAAGGGAGGGATCCAAGGAGATTTCCTGGCCATAAGGAACTTCTCTTGTATTTACAAGATTTTTGTGAATACTTTGGACTAAGGGAGATGATAAGATTCAATACTAAGGTTGAGTATGTGGGGATGCTGAATTATCCTGAATTTGGCAAGGACTTGAGATGGATTGTGAAGACAAAAGAGAAGGAAGCTGAGAAAGTGGTGGAGGAAATCTTTGATGCTGTCGTCGTTGCAACTGGTCATTACTCTCAACCAAGGTTGCCCAACATTAAAGGTTTGTCGAAATCTCCACATCCTTTCTCACTCGAGATGAAGTTCTGTACATTGACCAAATGATAGTGAATATCATAAGACGAACTTGATCTAAAACAAATCATAACAAGCTTAATTTGCATGATAGTGTAGCAAACAGATCCTAGAGCTATAACTGAAATTATCAGTCAAAGCAATTCCTTTATAGTCAGGTCATGTCAAGGTACAGTTGAATAAGAAAATGAAAAGACCTTTTTATCAAAGTTGATTACAGCATGTATTGTTTTTGCATAGACACATAATGTAGAATTTGTAATTTACTTGTGTTCATAGTACGAGTGATACTAAAAGCTTTTTATCTGTTTTTTTTCAAAAGGAATGGATGCATGGAGAAGAAAGCAGATGCATAGCCACATTTACAGGGTTCCAGAACCCTTTCGAAATGAGGTAATGCAAAAATCTCTACAATCATAGAGATGAATGATAATCAACTGGATGTCTATTCCGCTTTTTCTATTTTTAAATCATAATTGTGTTGCAAGATCCAGAAACATAATTAATTTATAACATCCCATGTTGTCATAATTCGAAGTCCAGAGCATGTCATATATTCAAATAAAAATATAAAAAATTCCAGAATTGTCAACAGTGAACCACATCATCTAAGTTTTCTCTCAAAGAAGTGTTAACTTTGGTTTGAAACAAACTTCAACACTTAACCGTACACTACTTCTAACTTAGCAGGTAGTTGTGGTGGTTGGAAACTCACTAAGTGGTCAGGATATAGGAATGGAGCTTGTAGATGTGGCAAAGGATATCCATCTCAGTGCCAAATCTCTTGATGTTTCTGAAGGATTGTCAAAAGTTATATCAAAGCACCATAATTTACATCTTCGTCCTCAGGTTTGTCCAATTAAAAATTTGACGATGCAGCTAACTGAAACATGAAAACCCCAAGACATATTTCTTATTCAATAATACAACTAATCTAGAATGAAAATGCAGATAGATTCATTACATGAAGATGGGAGGATACTGTTCGTAGATGGCATTTCAATAGTTGCAGACACTATTATATATTGTACAGGGTAAAATTGCTCTATTCCCATGTCCTCATCTTTGCTAGTAGTAGAAAGAACGCTTAAAACCAGAGGCTGGAGATAAAACCCAAGTGATGTTATAGCTAGTTTGGGGACTTCATCCATCTACTAGACATTCTAATACTCATGTAGCTTATAAAAACATACCCAGTTGTGATCCCACAAGTGATGTCTGGGGAGGGTGGGGTGTACAAAAAAGCCTTACCCCCTTCCTTGGTGGGGTAGAGAGGCTGTTCACAATAGACAATTCTCTCTCATGTAGCTTATATGTATATATTGAGTGTAGTAAAAAGTTAAAAGAACCGGAAGTAGTGAGACAGAACTAGGAAGTACTTAGTATATGGTTTTGTCTTAAAGTGAAAACAATCTTGTTACAACAACAGGATAATGACAAATCTAAGTGTGTGTTTTTTTTTTTTTTTTATTTTGCATTCTACAGGTACTCCTACTCCTTTCCATTTCTGGACACCAAAGGAATGATAGTAGTTGACGATGACAGAGTGGGCCCACTTTATGAGCATACCTTCCCCCCTTCTCTTGCTCCTTCTCTCTCCTTCATTGGAGTACCCAGAAAGGTAACCACTTCCTGACTTTTTCCTTTTTTAGTTTTCCCTGGTGTTTGGTGGGACCTGACTAATCCGACTTCGTGCTAAAAAGTTTCACTTAGGGCTAAAACGCCCACTGACAAAGGTGATTCTATTCTCCGGATTCGAACTCGAGACCTCTAATTAAAGATGAAGAGATATTTCCCAGTTACCACCACATCACAACCACTTCCCAACTGTGAAGCCCTACACATTTGTACAACAGTTAATCAATCCATAATTAATTGTGCCTTAGCTATTTCAAATTTATTCTTGAAAAAACAGCTTCTATCATTATTTTGGATTACTGTCCACAAAAAGATTATCATCCTTTTTTAGAAGATGGAGTATCAGTTAATAATCTTCTCTTATATTGTAGCTCATAGGGTTTCCTTTCTTTGAGTCACAAGCAAAATGGATTGCCCAGCTGCTGTCTGGGAAAAGAACACTCCCCTCATGGGATGAGATGATGCAATCCATCAAGGAATTTTATCATTCAAGAGAAGTTGCTGGTGTTCCAAAGCATAATACCCATGATCTTGCTAATTTCGAGGTAAAGTTATTGAAGTTGCTCACAAACCAATTGTCACAAGTTGACACTAGGAAAACCTATTAAATGTTGTGTTTGACCGATTTTCTTTGGCAGTACTGTGACAAGTATGCAGACTACATAGGATTCCCACATTTAGAAGAATGGAGGAAAGAACTATGCCTATCAGCACTAAGAAATGCAGATATAAACTTGGAAACATATCGAGACTCATATGATGACTATGAGATGCTACAAACAGCTTATCAAAGCCCACACTTCACTCACTTTGGTCCTGAGGCTTTTTGAATCTGAAAGCATAAATACAGATGCAATGGGACCAATTTTCATTCATTTATTTTCTGAAGCAGATTTGTTCTGCTATTTAGTATTTACTAGCTTCTACTAGAGTGGAAAGAAAAGTTTTATATATTACTTTCAACTTCATCCCTACCTTTGAAAATACAATCAACTAAAAAAGGTTGAATGCTCGACTTTGTAAGAAAAGGTGATGATATTCATGAAAGAAATTTTGTTTTCTTTTTTGTTAAAGAATTTTAGCTGAAGGCTATTCTCTAGAAACTATGGTATGATATGTGATGTGAAATCCACTTATAAGACCCGCATTCATGTTCTGATTAGCAGCATTTTGTAATTTTATTTCTCAATATGTTGCCACCTAATTAAATGAAAATGAGACGCGATATAATGGTTTCACGGAACTATTGGAGTTTCCTACACTTAAAAGCTCCTCAAGTGGAGGACTTATACCACGATAAAAGGCAAAGACAGATTTATGGGCGACTGAATATCTTTTATAAGGAATCGGAGGAATATGCGACGATTTTTTTCCGGAAATCCCCAACGAAAAATACAGACTACTCCTTCCTTTCTATCGAATCGAAGATAAAATCGCAAATCACAACTGGTTAGTAAGCTTTGCGTAATTTGCGTAAATTTCTTTTACCTTTTTTCTTCCGTCAACCGCTACATAATCAACAATTCCATAATTTAGGACTTCTGTTGCCCTGCCAAATGGTGATTCAGCATAGATTCTACATCTTGAAACCAAGCCAATTTTGGCGCCGCGGGCTTTACGTTCGTAGAAATGATCAAGAAGTACTACCCATGATTCTGATCCAGAGTATGTTCCTATTCACTGAGTAAGTAAATAACCTTTTAGTTAGCCCAAGAACTAAGAAGAGGTCATGAAGCAATGCATTTGTTATGGCAATAACATATTCTGCCTCAATAAGAAATAACTACATGAAAATAGAAATTAGGGTAGAACATGGTGTACCTTTGGTGTACGCATTTTCCAACAATAGATTTAGATACTTTACGTGAAAACCATTGTTGTCAGAAGGTGAACTTGTCATAGCGTTAATCTGAGAGTGCAGAATCCACACATGAGACATTCCAAAATGTGTCTCACCTGACAAAACAGCTAATATGCTCAAGAGACTGTGCTACAAACTTGAAAATCAGTTGTCTAACTGAGATATGCCATTAATGCCAAAGATCATGGATAAGGCAAACAGTCAGATTATCAGTTTTGCACAGCTGAAAAAATACAAGTGAGCTCTGACACTTAAGAGCTTTCAAAGCACACATTCTGCAGTTTCTAAAATCTTTTAGGCCTTCGGCTGAGTCATACAGCTAAAATGAAAAAAGCTGTATTGAACCCAGTCCAATACTTCTCAAATATCAAGGACTATAACTTTCACGAGATAGGTTTCTAGTAGAAAATCAACTCCAGAAACTATAAAGATATTGGCAGCATGACTACCCAAATAGAATAGACGTTCATAATCACCTCAAAAGGTTCTGAACAGGTCAGAAAGGCACTGCTCCATCTGCACAGCAGTATCTAACCCCATAAACTGTCTTTATTTTCTCCATGTCGTGCTAGGCCATTTCTGGTATATACCAGGGAAAAACTAAAATATCTCCAGTCACTCATCCATCAAAATAAAAAATAACTACCCAAGTCTGACGGCAGATTCTGAGACCTCTCTGTTCACTTAATTTCCTGAAGCTCAAAAACAAAAGCTGACAGTTTTAATTATATAAATGAGACATGACATGCTCAGTGAAAAATTTGCTGGTCTCTGTGCTGGAAGTGCCCCTAATGTTATCAGACGACATAACCTCACCGATATGTATACTAGGTATTACCAATAATCCCTGCATGAGCAAAGACCTCCGGTGAAATGATGGAAGCGCTTTATATCTCTAACAACAATATTCCTTTTATAAATTGCTGAAGCAAGCTTAAAGAATTGGTGGCAGTCCTGACAAATCCTTAAATTCTTCATTATCCTTAATGTAGGTTCAGATGAATGTAGCAGCCCAAATGCAAGAGCAAGCTTTTCACTGTGGTATATCAGATTTTGCTCCTTTTCCTCTTCATTAATATCATACAGAGCTATCTCTGTTTCAGGCACATAACCAGCTGATTTCAACTGCTTTTTCATGTCTTGCAACATCTTATGAATTTCCTCATGCCCTGTTTTAAGTGGATCAGATGCCTTAAACTCATAAACTGCATTCTCAATTTCAATTGAACTGCATCCGGGAACCTTTTTGATTCCGGCGCTCTCCATCAGTTCCCTCACTTCTCCAACTTCAGTCCATTTCTTTTTTTGAGTGTGAACATTTGATATTAACACGTAGTTTTCCCCGCTCATTGGTTCCAGTTCCAGAAGCTTACGGAAAGCAAATTCACCAAGTTCTTCTCTTCCATGAAATCTACAAGCACCAAGTAGTGCCCTCCATATTATTGCATCTGGCTTTATTTTCATAGAATGAATCATTTCCATAGCTTCATCCAAGAACCCACCACGTCCAAGTAGATCAATCATACACCCGTAATGCACAATCTTTGGCTGCAATCCAAACTGATTTATCATACTTGAGAACAGCCTTCTACCTTCCTCAACAAAACATTGGTGACAGCAAGCACATAAAACACCCACGAAAGTAACATCATCAGGCTTGAAGTCTTCTACGACCATCTTATCGAATGTCTGTAATGCAGCCTCCCCTTGTCCATTCATAGCATATGCCGAAATCAATACATTCCATGTATAAATATTTTTCATTCCCATAGTTTCAAAGACCTTTTTTGCCTCATCAATGTCTCCACATTTAGCATACATATCAATTAACGCAGTACCAACATACACATTCACTCTCAACCGATTCCTCACAATATAATCATGGATCCACCGCCCTTGACTCAGAGCTCCTAAATGAGAACAAGCTGATAAAACTCCAACCATAGTGACCTCACCTGGTTTAGCCCCAGTAGCTAGCATCTCCCCGACCACATCAATTGCCTTTCTGAACATACTATTATGCGTATAACTCGTGATCAATGCATTCCACGTAACTACATTCCGGTCAGGAATTTCATCAAACAATTGATGAGCATCATCTGGTTGTTGACATATACCATACATGTAGACAAGAGCAGTGTTTGTATAAACATAAGAAGTGAAACCCAATTGAATTGCATTACAGTGTATTGATTTTCCAACTTCTCGATAACATAACTGAGCAACTGACTTGAGAACGCTAGGGAATGTTGAAAAATCAGGAAGGATATTCAATTTGCGCATTTGGGAGTACACGAAAACTGAACGCCCGTGATTTTTTGAATCTGTATAGCGTCTGATAAGTGTGTTACATAAATTACAATCAATGAAACGAGAGTATTCGCGGAAAAGAAGAGCAGTAGGGGCAAACCCACTCGAAGAGATGGAAGAATCAATCATTTTCATAAGCGAGAATTGATCGATGGGTTGATGCATCTTTGGATCCATGTAGCTCTGGGCAGGCATTTCACGAATTGGGAAATCCACGGAAGCGGAAACTGTATAAGCTCGGAAACTATAGATGGATGAAAATTGTGTAAAGGTCTTCAGTGATGCTTTCATGGTTGAGCGAATTGCAAACTTTCTGCTAGAAGTAAAGGGGAGAAGAGGGGGTATTTATTAAGCTGGGAAATATAGAATTTGTTTTATTCAAAAATAGTAAAAAAAAAAAATTCAATTTTTCTAAAATTTTCACTCACAAAACTCCAATTATATTTTCGTGTTCAAACACAATTTCAGCTTTCAAACACGACTTTCTTTTTTGTTTTAAGAAAAAAATCTCAATTAAATCATGCCCAAACATTTTTTGAATCTTTGTTGACTAAAAATCTTCTATGAGTTTTCCCATTAATTTATAAGGAAGAAATCAAACAAATGGAGAAAATATAAAATTAGGAACATTAGCATGGAAAAAGTGACTAAGAAACCTATTCTTCTTTAGTCCAGGAGAACAAAAATTCAAGAGTCATTCCTGCCATTCGCGTCGCTTGAGTTAGCTTCTTTTTCTTGTTGTGATTTATTCTTCATTCTCGCAATTTTGTGCGAGTACTTGATGAAAGCAGCAGTAAGTGCTGACTTGACGGTCACTTCGGTTTCTTTCTTCTCACAATTGTTTGTTTCTCCAACTTCCTTCTCATCTTCCTTTGTGCTGCTGGAGCCAGGATGAGATTCATTAGCGACTGAAGTTTCTGGAATGCATTGGCGTTTTGGCACTTCTCGCTTGAAAGGTTCATGAAAAGCGTCATACAAGCGTTTTACCTGATCCATCACAAATCAGGTGAGCAGATCAAACTGAACAAAGAAGTAATTGGTAATGACACTGAAGTACTCTCAAGGATCTTAATAAATAGCTCATTGACTTTTTCTTTCTCTTGTATGAGATGTCAATGGAAAATACTAAGAACTTGTAGTGCTAGGGAACCTAACTATAATAAGGAACAAATAGGTTAAACAGAGCAAAATGTATAGTGAGGATTTTATAGCGCTTATAGCCAACCCCGACTAACTCTATAAGACTGTTTCCAGTCGTGAAGCACTTCTATGATAAAAACGCAATCAGAGACGCAGTGAGACGAGACACAATTGCCTTAATTGGCATCACAAAACTACGAGCTTTTATAATATAGTGATGCCTATGGCTAGAAAAACAGGAGCTTCCTCAATATAATTTGAGACGACAACTAGCAACAAAACAAGTAACCTTCTCATAGCCCCAATGGGCAAAAAAGAACAAAAAGAAAAAGCAAACAAATTGGAGAATAAACCACATGGAAAGATACCTTGCGCTCTCCTATGCCAGGACAACGAGCAAGATCTTCCATAGATGCATCCATTACATGAGAGAGAGACTGCAAAGAATGTCACTGTCTTAGGAACTGACTTGAAAAAAAACAGATTCTAAACATTCCACTGCAATTTCATTCATACCCCAAATGTTGAGCCAAGAGTCACAACATCTGTTTTGTTAACATGTCGTATGGTTGTCAGAGCATGATTCAGCTACAACGAAACAATAAACCACATGTCAGTGTGCTCATCAGAGAGCTTAGAGCAAAAACAGTCCGTTCTTTGATTATTTTCATTTCAGACACAAAATAATCTGCGTCACCGAAGTCAGAAAGTAATTCACTGCAAACTGCAATCAACTGACACACATACCCGTGATAGGTAGTCTCCATCCATTTGGCCCTGAATGAGGTCGGCGGGCTTATTTTCATAAACCTTTACCGTCTCCAAGTACCGTCCGCATTCTTCCAAACTAAAAAATTTAAGCAATTTACAGTGATTGCAAAAAAACTGCCACACACAAATGTTCAATAGAAACAACAACAAAGAGTTGCCTTTTCTCAACTAATCCTTATGTGGCACAGCCGCACAGGGAAGAGCATGATGATGATGTGCGGTCATGAGTCATGACATAGAAGAAAGCAGATACACCTCAGAGGAGTTCCAAGATGTTTCTAAGCAAACATACCACTTTGTGAAATAAATCTACTCAAACATAAGAGGTACCTCCATCCACATAACAGAGTGCAATCATGAAGGAGAGAAGTTTTGGTAACTTCAAGTAAAGGCTTGATAACATCTTCCTGGACCCAAAGACAACCATGAGCATGAGTCAAGTTATTGTATAAGAGTCCAATGCAAATATGAAGAAGTCAAGAGTATTAAAGGGCTTACAACATCAACGTGGCACAAAATTATGCGGAGTCTATAGTTCTTCTGCAATTCCCTTATCCGAAAATACAAGTAGTCTGGATGAAGCAGATGATACCGCAGGCTACTCCAGAAAAGGAAAGGAAAAGCAAAGAAGGGCAGAATGTTAAGCAATAGTACAAACGCACTAACTAGAAAGCATAACAAATAGATATTTCCCCAACAAAGTCTGCCAAGCCAAGCTTAGCAACCAACTCCATAAGAAAAGAAAGCAATCATTTTAAGAATTCAAATACAGGCATCTATTGTCAGAACAAATATGATTCTTCCAATAGATTGCATTCAAGATGAGCTAAAATTGGTAGCACCTCAAACCTTAAATAAAGAGCACAAGTGTTCTGGCCCAATAAGTAGTCACAAACAACATCTGCAAACGCCCACCTCACATTCCTGATATGTTTTAGTAACGGATTGCCCTTCTGCATCCGAATAGAAAGAAAAGAATAAATACACAAACCTTACAATTAGCTTGCTCCAACAGAATGCACATCTGCAGGTCAACTAGTCTTCTGATATGGGATGAAATCCAGTACAATAAAACACAGAATGACTGCTTCGTTTTTAGGTATTGAAATACAAGTTTTTAGAGCATAATGAAGTATCGTTGTTCAATTAAAGAGTACTCAATTATCTTACAACTCATAGGTAGCTATGATAACATATTCGTGCTCTTCTCCTGTGTTAGTGGAGGTAGTAGTTACCCAATTGTGTTGGTTGAAGATAGCAGGTAGCCGGGTGGAAATTGTAGAAGTACACTCTCAAGCTAGAGCAGACACCACGGTGAAAGCAGTTGTCAAAGAATAAAAGTTCATGATTTTTCTAGTATTATGGATAGCTTAAAATTCGAGTAAAATTAAGTAAATGAAACCTGGCTTAGTGAAAGCAAATTACATGCTCCCCTGAAAGTAGATGCACAAAGGCTAAACCAAACTTTTTGAGCTAGTCCGCAAAATTATCCAGATGTAAATTGCAATGTTGATGAAATAAAAGCAAAGCAATAAAGTCTCACCTGTCTATTGCTAACAAGTATAGCATTTCGATTAGTCGAAGCTGAGGGTGTGGATGATGATGATGAAGCGGGAACATCTGAACTGTTAACCGGCCTATGATCCACACAAAAAAAAAAAACATAAATCAAAAAAGAAACTCATGAGCCAATCAGAATCAGTATTTCAAACGCTACAAAGTCAAAGGCAAAAACATTGTGAAAATTCAAATAGACCTGGGAGTGGCGGATTGGGAGGAGGAAGAAGGCTGAGAAGGAGGCGGTGGAGGGGGAGGGGAGTAGAATTCGGAGTCCTTGACGAATTTGAATGCTTGAGAGAAAGAAGGGGTAGGGTTGAAGAGAGAAGATGAAGACAACGACGTCGTTTTAGACTGAGAAGAACTCTCCATAACTTCTTCATAGGAAGGAATCTGTATAACAAAGCTCTTCTTCTTCTCTCCTCCTTCCCGCTCTGCGTCTCCCATTTCGTTTACTGCTTTCTTTTCTCTTTCGCCGCCATTTTTCTGATTTTCCCGCACCAAATACTATCCCATCAGACCCGACCCGAACAGATAATTTATTGTAATTTTGACAGGAAATAGCCGTCTTTCAAAATGTCCTTACCATCCGTGCTTGTTCAAAAATGTTCTAGTCATTAATATTTTGGTGCAAAAATATATTTATTATTATTAAATGAGTTAAAATATCCTTTTTAAAATAAATATATAATTTTTTTTAAAAATATTGTGTTCATAATAAAAAAATTATTTTAAAAGAACTATTTTCTTGTTTTGTTTCTTTTAAAATCACTGTAACTAATAAAAATATAAATTAAAATAGAACATCATACCCTTATAACAAATTATATACGTCATAAATATAAGATCATAATAAATCCAACATTAATTTTTATTTAGACAATGATAAAATAGTCATTATAATAAAATGAGAAATATTTCTAATTTTTAAACTTTTCTCGAATTGAAGTAGGGATAAATTTGCTAATTAAAAATTATTATTAGAAGAAAAAGTGTTCAAATATAAAATAAATAACAAATTTATTTTTAAAAGGGGACATTTTTGACCTATTAAATAACAATAAGAGCATTTTGGATTAAAGCATCGATGGTAAAGGCATTTTTGGACCAATTAAATAACAATAAGAGCATTTTTAGATTAAAGTATCGATAATAAAAATATTTTTGGACCAAACTATAAACTACGGCCATTTTACAAGCAATCTTAACATAAACATTCATGAAAAGACAAACAAATGATTCTGTACATGATTAATATACATATGCATCTAATAATGCTTTCACAAGATGTCACAGATCATTTACTGTAAATTCATGAAAACTGAAAAAGGTCTATCAAACTAACAACAAATTGTTGTTATCTTTGTCATTAACATTATAACTACAACATGAGTAGTTCACATTGCACCAAAAAAAAATTAAGTATGCTATACGAATTCGGGCTACTACCTGTACATACAATTCCAAGAGCAGAAATGCCTCAAAAATAAACTACTCCCCTATGAATCAACTTTCTGCACACCATATAATATTTCCATGAGCCCAAAACATACTGGCTCTCAAAATAAGTCATCAGCTAAAAGAGGCAATAGAACGTGGTCTTCGGCTGTTTTGCCGCTCTTTTTTTGACCCCCAGCCTTTCAAGTATCTCTCTGAAATGCCCTGCTTGTCATTACTAGGATGTGGTTGTAATAGTGAGAATGTTGTTTTCCTCGCAATAGGAGACCATCTCCTACTTCTCGAACTAGCCCTGCGTGCAGTTTTCCTCCATGGACCTGATTCTGATGCAGCATTTGCAGGTGACTCTAGATCTCCATTCAACTGATGCAGAGAAAGAGAGGCACCAGTGGGGTGTACTTCTGTTTCAAGGACCTTCTGATGGTTTGATCTCCTAGGTCGGCTCCTCCTCCTTGTCTGACTATGCAAAGTATTGCATCCTGCTTCTCTCTCTTTTCCCCCTTTGCGTGTGAGCTTCATGACCTCATTGCAATTGCGATGATAATGGAGGTTTGTGATTTCTCCAACCTCTTTCTCTGGCTTGCTAGCCAAAGAAGTTGCAATGTCAGCAAGCCAGCCTAGAGTGTCATGAGAGGCTTCAGATGGTCCACCCTTGGCAGTCTTTGAATGTCTCTCTACAACAGATGATGATATAAAGAGCAAGGTCTCGGCTGCAGCCCTGTCAGTTTTCCCAGTGTGATCATTCATGTGGTCCATTTTACACCACTGGTTAGACTTGCCAATTGTTTTTTCCAGAGAATCTCCTCTAGGTGGAGAACATTCCTTGTTTTCTGGGCTTACAGGAGCTTCCAAATCTCTGTCCACCGGAGTCGCCGTTTTACTATGACCAGGTGAAAAAGTTTCTTCCTTGATGCAGGACATGTTAATGCAAGAATTACTTGTCAGAAACTTGCCATCACTTCCAGGCCCTACAAAGTGACTATCCCGGGTAGATTTTCCAGATTCGACTGCAGAATCAGGACTCGGGATACAATCAAGACGAACAGTTTCACAAGGCTCTCTTTCTCCGCCTTCAGGAAGATTCAGATGTGAAATATTGGAGGTAGGGGTGGAAAATTGATTGTCAGACACATCAGCAGAAGGGGTGCAATTCAAGTCCATACCCTTCATCCAACTCGAGCTATCTGGAATCTTAGATAACTTAACAGCATCAGTTTTTCCAGATGTAGACTCATTATCACCATATTTCATCAAGCATGAGCCAAATGTGCCAGAAGTTGGACTAGAAGCACTACTGTTATACAGGTCACTCTTCTTTCCAGTGAGACTCGAGTTCCCAACAGAAGAGTTAGGACTCTTATTGGGTGATGCATTAGTAATAAAGCATGGAAGAGCTTGAACTGCAAAGGGTATTTCCTTAATTTTTTTCCGAGAAGTAGTTACCAATGCTTTGTCAATTTTGGTTCCATTGTGACTCTTATCTACAAATCTTGGAGATGAACTTGCTGTTTGATTACACTGAAGAAGTGTTGTCTCAACAGAAGAAACTTCATCAGAAGAATTCACGTTGCTTATATCTCCGCCAGTAACTGCAGGTGATAAAAATGAAATGAGTGAGAATTTCAATCTACCAACATTTTAGGTTATAGATTTAATTGGATCAGCATGCGACTCGAACAAAGAACATATAAAAAGGATGTGATGGAAGAAATACAAAAGCAGCCATTTTGTGCAAACAAATGTTAAGAGCATCTTATCAGCTTACAATATTATTCAAGATGTTGTCTTCAGAGGATATTCAAAATACCTTCTTTTTTCAGAGTTGAGCATTCAGCATGCACTGTTCCAGATAGATCCTGATCCATGTTGCTGATTTCCTCAGGAATGTTAACAGACTCAAGTGCAGAATTTGGATATCCTGTTTCATCAAGCTGTATTGGCTCATTCAGGTCAAACAAAAGAAAGCTACCCCTAGGACTTGTGTTAGAAACTGAAGAATCTCCTGGATTAACAAAGTTGGCTTTTGAACTATGCTGACGTTGAAGCTCCGAAATCAGAATATTGGGCCCTCGAGCATGACTTTCCCTTACAAATTGTTCTCCATCTTCAATATCTATGTACTCTTCTGCTGGAAGTTCAAGATCCAACATTCTTTTCCTGGATGCACTGCTCCTCGAAGAAGATATTTTCCTTTCTTTTGAAACACTTTGTTCAGCCAGTAAGTCAGCACCTGGTGGCACTCTCTGACCATCAATAGAATTCGAAGAACCTTGAAAAGTCTCTCCACATATTGTAGATGGCTCAATGTTTGTGAGGTCTACAACCTGAGGGCAATGGGATTTTGGGGAAATTTCAGACCTTAATTGTGACGCAAAGGACTTCGACTCTAATGCTTGCAAGTGTAAATGATCCTCCACTACTTTACTCCTCCTAATCTCCTCCATTAACACCCTTTGTCTTCTATATATGCGATGTAATTCATGGACCTGAGAAAGAAAACGTGTTTTAGACCTGTATATGGTTCTGATCCATTCAGAGAATCACCAACAAATTAAAGCATTCCAAAGACTACTACCGCTCAAGACCAACAATAATTTCAAAAAGATCCCCAGCATGATTGCAATCATTTGCAATATCTGTCCTACCCGCCTTAAACAACAAACACGAATAACATCAGATAGAGATTCAGAAAAATTTTGATTCTAGTACCATACTTTAATTCTAGATCACCTGGAGCAAAAAAGAAGGATATGAGAATGTACACTTCAACAAACATGAGAAGATACATAAGCATAATTATCTTACATGCAAAACAAATTGAAGGGGTCAGTCAAAAGTCATTAAATTGAGTGGATGATCACATGTTCTCTTTCAAATGGTAAGATCAAAGGCTCGTCGTGTCTATACCTGATATCTAAATATTGCTTCCTGCTTGAGTATTGTCTGCTTCAACATTTCCTTTTGATGAACTGATTCCAGGTTCTGGTCAGCCATAAATGGAGGCAAGGAAACATATAAGCCTCTGGCACCATTCCAGGTGACATCATTGTGCTGTATAGACCATGAATTACCACTAAGGCTCCCATTAAGATCATTTGGATGGTATCCAGGGCGATAACTTGTACACTGCATTTTCCTCCCCACCCTAGGACACAAACAGAAATGCACAGTTTAGAATGTTATGCATACGAAACAAGATAGTTAATACCTCTAATAACACGCCAGAATGTTACAACAGCAAAAGGCATATAGAGAGAGACACTGAAAAGTAGGTCATAAAAGGAGAGAGAACTATTCCATGCTCAATGTTCTGTTATTTTCTCTTGAAAAGAAGCACAATGCTGCATTCTCTATGAATAATCCATGTACTCTCTCATCAAACCAAACGCAATTCCGCATATTGAGTTAATCTATTTTACACGGTCAAGTTCAAGGTCGGAATGAAAAATGAGGTATGAACTTTATAAAATTTTGGAATCAAACATGAAAAATAGATTCTGATAAAGACACTCCAACACAACTACATATTCAAATATAACTACAATTATGCTCAGTTGGTATCATAAAATTATCCAGAACTGAAAAATCACCCATGCAATCTGAATGAAGAACTATATTGCTCGGACTCTTCAAAAGTGTCAGCGGGTGCATGTCCGATTTGCCAAAAGTAGTGTATTTTCAGAGAATCCGACACTGGTGTGACATTGGAAGTGAAGAATTCGTGCAAGTTAGATGAAAAAAACTCAAAATTGACAGGAACTTAAGTAGTATTATCAATTTAGACACTTAGCTGTACAAATCCAACATCCACAAAAACACAATTCAAACAAGAATCACTTATGAACACACCCAAAAAGGGGGCCAAAAAGAAAAAAAGAAAGAAACCCATCTGCCTTTTGACTTCGTTAACATTGAAACAAAGATCAGATTACAAGGAGAAAAAAAAAAGGGAAAATGCCTAGTCACGATAAAGAGGGGAAAAGGGTCAATAATCACAGATCCAACCGATACAAATCATCAGTCACAAAACTTGCAACCGTTCACAGAACAGATGCATAAACTCAGAAGGGAGGAGGAGAAGAAGAAGAAGAAGAAGAAGAGAGATGAAAGAAGAAAAGAAGGAAGCCCCAACATTCATATCAGCAACTATGCACAAACAAAGATGCATCTGTGAAAATCCAAAGAACCCAGATGAAGAAAATCATAAAAAAGTAAACAAACAAACACCAAATCCACTAACTCCAGCTCAGAAGAAATCTATAGAATTACCAGAGACAAATTCCTCAAAATGGGTTCAGCTCACAGAAAACAAAAAACCCAACTCAGTAACAGATCATTAATCGAAGACTAGCTCCATCTCAGAACTAAAAGAAATCCAACAAAAACCCGTTACAGATAAAAGGTGTAGATGAGCTGAAATATCATATACAGCTTGTAGAAAAAGCCAAGAAAGAGATGCTACAGAAAGTCCATTGTCATTCAAAGAAAAAATGGCGTTTTCCGGATCTGCTGGGACCAGTAAAGTCCCTTTACGAAAGAAGATACAGCTCCTGGGGAGTGGGCCTAGGTGGTAAAAGAAAGAAGAAAATGGAGAAACTTACATTGGAAGAGAGAGACATATATGGCTGTTTGTCAACACTTAACACTATCTTCCTTTTACATCTTTTTCTTGGATTTTTCTTGATGATGAAGCCTAAGATTTGTGGATTTTTTTCTTTAGATTCTTTCCACTATTATTGTCCTTTTGTAATGAACAACTACTTACATTATATCAAACTATTTTTATACTAATTCTTTTTGGGTCAAGTAAAACTTCTAGGTTCATTTCTAATCATGACATTTTTTTAATAATTTTTTTTAAAAGAATAAATTTAAAATTGTTTCTTCATTTCATTAGAGAAATGGTATATGTGCAAGCCATGAGCTATTTGTGTAACAACATGAATATATATAAATCACTTTTATAACGAAAAATATATTAACTTTATTAAATGGCAAAAGTAAAGAATATATTAATTCTTTTTTGTAAAGGTAAAATAAATTAAATATAACGTCTAGTGAATTTTTATTAAATAAAAAGATATATATCAGATCATTTTTCCTTAAAACCAAAAGGTTTAATACTTACTCCTTTCCTATTTTAGGCCAATTATTTCTTCCCATTCATCTAAATAAGGAAAGTTCTTTTTCCTAGTAAGCAATAAGCATTGTTGATTCTATTCTTGTGAATCTTTTGACAGTCCATCTTCTTATACCAAAATATTTATTATGGTATCACTATAAAAAAAATATGGTGAGTTAAATATTTCATTTTTTAATTTTTAATTATAAATTTTGAACTTTTGTTAAAAAAATTATAACAAAGAGTGATTCTCCTCCAACATTGTATGCATATAAACTCAAAATAATCGCATAAATATATTTTAACATACAATATGCACAAAATAATTAAGAGAAACTAATGCGGATAAGTATTAAGTCTGTTGAAACAATAAATCCTTACACACTTATCTACTTTATACGATCAAATTATTATTTTACAAAATTAACAAGGAAATTAAAACTTAATAAGAATTAAATAAATTGGATTGTGATACGTTATTTTCATTCCATTTTAATCCAAATAACTTTTAGACGAATCAAGAATTCATGCATTGTTTAGGACTTTCTGTTCATAATGATTTCATGCTAATTGTCTTTGCCACTCCAAAGAAGCAAACTTTGATTGAACTGATATTTGCTCATAGATATGATCTGTTGGTGGCGTAGTTAGAAATTTTGTTAAAGATGTTTAAAATTATAGTATGTATCTCTTAAAAGTTATTTTTTCACTTATATACATAATATTATTACACATATTAATAACATATACACACATACATATATATAATTTGTCGACGAAGAGTATTTGAGTAAACACCCCTTGTATATTTTATATATATACTAGATAATTTATGGCCCGTAAACGAGCCCAGTATGTCATAATATTTTGTCTATTTAAAAAAAAATATTTGTAAAATATATTATATAGTAACTTGACCTAAATGTTTTTGACATTAATTATTGAAACATTCACTTTTATACTATGAAACTTCTGTGATCTATCATTTAATTTATTATTTATCACTACATAATGACATAAATTTATCACGAAATAGAGTTAATCTATTTATTAGATTGAATTGATTTGAATAAATTGATAACAAAAAATTATTTCCATACATAATATTTATTTTTTCATGTAGAATAATATCTACACTTCTAAAAAAATATGAAATTAGCTATTAACTACATCGCTAATTCTTAGTAGCTAATATAAATTCGTCGCTACATGGGTTTAGCGAAGAATCTTACTGTTTAGTCACAAAATTTATAAAACCTTCTAAAAAGAGTTAATATTTAAAATTTGTGTAGGATCTTTAACTACATAAGTGAATTTAGAGGACAAACATAATGCAAAATATATAATACTTTAATAAATTAGGATAAAATGAAATATATATCCATAATTCTTTATACTTCATCTTTTTATTGAAAGGTGCTCGTAATTTTTTTTCCTTTTTGCGTATCATTCTTGGTAGATTTTTGTTAGCATGTGAAATCATTTTTTTTTATCGTTGGTCATCATTAATTTTATATTTCTACAGAATAATAGAAAGATGTTTCTAGAAATATAATTCTTTTGGCTATATTTCTTGATAGATTTTTGTTAGTATAAAATTATATATTAACCCTTGTTCGTCCTATCTTTCACATCTTTATATAATAGAAATATAATTTTTCGACAAAGAGTATTTGAATGACCACCCCTGATAAATATACATCTGTCACTGTGATTTGTTTATGATAAAACTTCATATAGCCTATCAAATGTACTTTTAACTTAGACACCCATAGACTTACTCCTAGTTTAATTTAAGAAAAAATTACGTGGATAAGCAAATATATACTAACGAATTAATTAATATAAGCTAATAATGCTATTAACAATTCTTTTAAAGAATCATAAATTGGCCTAATGAAGTAAACTATAATATTATCAAATAAAAAAAGAGTAGCATAATATAGGAAATGTTGGTGGTTGTATCTACTGTCAATTGATAGAGATGATAAATCAGCATCCACGTTATTATTATATAGTTGTTAGGATTATTGAAAAAAGAATATTAAGATTAATTTAATCCCACCTTGTTATTATCAGGAATTAATCAACTCAGCTGCCCAATGATTAGCTAGCAATCAATCCATTGATCACTAACTTAATCTAACTAGAATTGCAACTTAAGGCAAAGAAATTGCAACATCCTCCACATAATCATTTAGTTACAAAAAAGGGATATCTAGGATTATAATTCAGGATATATTCTCTTCGTTCCTTTTTAGTTATTATAATTCTTCTTTTTTAGAAAGATTAATGATATGAACTTTAACTAATGTTTTAAGATATATATATTTTTAATCATATTAATATGAAAATATTGTAATTTATAGTAATTTTCGTATAGTTTTTGAATATTTAAAATTTTATTTTAATATATCAAATTAATGTAATCTAATTTAACTTTGAAAATTAGTCAAATTGGCTCTTAAAAAGCGTAACATGACGGCTAAAAAGGGTCGAAGGGAGTATGATTTTGGTATAAAATTTATTTCAATCTAATATTAATTGTTTAACACACTCAATAAAATTATACTAAAATTAATATCTTTTTTTATGAAGAAACATAATTTTATTGGTAAACAATATGGGTACAAACTTGTTTCTCCCTTGATTCTTCTCCTGAGATTCTCCATGCTTCAAGGACCGTTAGTGGTGAATTTCTCTAACTAGGATGATTTGGACTTGATTTCCATAAAAGGATTCATGTGGATTTTCTTGAGTTATTTGATTATCCAGAAGAATTTAATATATTTTAATCTCTTTGCGAATATCCCAAAGCCTGTGCGATTTTGAAATTTTGACATAACCAAGTATTTGTAAGATATTCGAGATTTTGATCTCTTTACGAATATCCTATGAATTTATGAGATATCTTAGAGTTCTTATTACAACAACAAATATCGCAGGTCTTATTTTTTTAATTTTTTGTTTATAAAATTCATTTCTTCTCGCTGTAAATTTAACAAAATGTTGAATTATGAAAGGCTAACTGCTTTTACTATATGGTCCAAATTTAGACATATAATTGACTTAAATACAACTTTAACAATATAAATTAAGAGTTTAATATTTCTATATATATTAAATCAAGTGAGGCAAAGTATTTTGACGATCCAATAAGGAAGTTGAGAAGCGGAAAAAAGATCCTCCTAAAAAAGTGGATAAGATCTTATAATAATTTTAGATATATAAAAGGAAAGATAACTAATTTCATTATGGAATGTTAGTTTAAGTATTTTATTTTGGATTTTAAATTTTTATTAGCTGGTAAAAAAAAGAAATTTATATTACAGTTGAGTAAAACTTTGTAATTATTATTATTATTATTATATTCCTAAAGAAAATGAAGAAACTAAAATTTATAATTTTCAATATATGATAATGTTGTTGAATTATAAGTTTTTGAAACTTATCATCTTAAAAGTTAAATGTGTCATTAGATTTATGTGATTACATAAACTTTTTATTAATAATACAATAACATATCCAGTATACTCACATAAAGTGAATCTAAGAGGATAGAGCATTCGTAGACCTTAAATATAAAAAGCCATCCTTAATAAATTCTCTCTTCAAGCAAAACAGTAATCCCAAAAAATAGCAAGATTACAAGAAATGGCATATAATAACAAAAACAAAAGATAGCAATGTCAAACTTCTCATTAATAATAAAACAAAGTATAATTTACATTATTTTTCTACTCATTTTTTTCAAATTAAAAATTTTTCTTAAAATTTATGAATTTCAAGATACATCATCAAACATTTGGATGCATTGGGGATGGATATATCAAAGAGGGGAAGGATATACTAAAGAAGAAATACAGATATATTAGAGAAAAGATAAGTCCAGATACATGGAGGGAGATATATCTAAGAAAGGATTTATATATCTAAGAGGGGAGGAATGTATCCAAGAAGGGAATACGGATGCATCAACGAGAAGAAAGTGATGTATGTGAGAGAATTTTTTTTAAATATAGAAAAGTTTAGAGATTATAATAAAATAAAATACCTATATAAATAATTTTTTCATAAAATAAAAGGTCGTATTCTTTAATTCAATTTGGAAAGGAACTTGGTGGGGGTAGTTTTAGCTAAAAGAAGGCTTTTTTTTGAAACTTTTGGAGTCCACCATTGGGCCGAAAAAAAAGAGAAAAGGCGTGTATGGTTGGACTTTGATAAGTTACGGACAGGACGACAGCAACTGTCTTTTTTTTTAAGACTTCCGACAGAAAAGTAAGTGCAAAAGCAAACGACCCCTTATCTTTTCTACTTTTTTTTTTTTTTTGGCAAAATCGTTTCCCCAAAATTACGTTGAAATATTTTCACTAGACACAAAACTTTCATATTTTAAGAGAAATAAGTTATTATTCGATATAAAACATGATAATTAAATTCAGTTATCAACTTGTCTCTATGTCAGCAAATGAGCAGACAATTTTTTAAAGGGTAAATTTATTGTTTAGGTTAAATAGTGTCAATCAAATACTTATTACTCTATTTCATAAAGGAAATTTATTAGATAATTGGAGAAGCTAAAAAGACCTCAAAATTTGTGGAGTATGAATAGGTCCAACTTGTTTAAAGATGGTGAGTTTGCTTTCTAGATGTTGTACAAAATCACCATCAAATATCAAGTTTAATAATTTGCCTTTTGATTTTTACTTTTGGTTGAAATTACCGGATTAGGCGGCTCTAAAAAAAGGCAGACTCGTGTACGAAACATTTCATATTTGCATAGGGTCCACAGAAGGACCGCACCTCAATGGAGTGTGATGTAGACAGTCTATTCTGATACAAGCATCTCTGCTTCTTCCTCTCTTGAGATTGCACATATATAATGCCAAATTCATCAGGTTAGCACTTTTCATGAAAACATCATGCAATTTATGCTCTGTTAATGCATAGTATAGCAGCTCTTTAAATAATCGTGATAATCAAAGTGGCTAAATATATCATACATTGTTAACTAAGTTGGGCTGGCTGTAAAGCTACTGTGTAATATATGTTGAATCATGTAAGAATTTCGACAATCTGTTGGCATGCTTCTCACCCCAGTGACCGTTTTTCGTTCTGTGGATTCAAGGCTAGGCATGGCAGGGTCCTCGGGCGTCTGCTTTCTTCTCCTCAAGAACATACAGTAGTCTCTGGTGCTTTTTCCCTTTGCGGTGTAATGTGAAATTATCTTCATTCATGCATGGAACTTGACATAATTCGCACCAGAATAGATGCTGGTTCTCATCTTTCATCTTCCCTCCATGTTCCATCTCATGTTGTTTAGCCTTGTGTTTCTGACCTTTAAGGTGCATCTTTAGTGAAGTTTCATCCTGGCAGTAAATTTCGCACAAGTCACATCTTATAACCAGCTTGTTTTTCCCATTGACACTTGAATCTCCCCGGCATTGCAGTTTTACTTTGTGCTTGTTACCTCGCAAATGTAGCTCGTAACATAGATCTCCAGAGCAGTAAACTTCACAGTCTTTACAGTAGTGCATTATGTTTTTCATATGCTGCTGTTGAGGTAACACAAGGCCAGAATTGCCCGACTCTGCATTTTTCTTTCGACTTGAGAAAGTACGCGTAGGGCTTACCGATGGACGTGGTGGCGGTGTCATACTTGGAACTGCATTAGAGGCAGAAGATGGAATTTCAACAATTATACTATCTAAATAACATTTAGCAATAGTTGCTTTGATATTGGTAGATGATATTAGCATTACTTACTTTGTCCATCAGATTCCAAATAGTGTTTAAACGTCTCCTGAGAATCATCGGTGTGTCTACAATCAATTATTCTACCAGCGAATTTTGTGTTCTTGGAAATCAAAGCTTTCTGTCTTTTAGCCTAAAACTTGTATAGTTTCTATTAGATTTTGAATATTTGACACACACAACATCAGATATAGAAAGTAAACTCACACGATTCAGTGAATGGAAGCACAAGAACTTACATTTGAATTGTTCCTTGAGATGTTACCTGACAGAGTGACAGGAGTAAAAAGTCTTAAAAGAGCAAGCAATAGAACTGTACAGCGTGTCAATAATGTAATTTACACGAGAAAACAAGACGAAGATGAAATTACCTCTAGCATTAGTTTCTTCATCAGATTCAAATGTTCCCTGTGAAAGTTTGGTGGTTGTTGTTTGGCTGCGATCTGTTCTTCCATCAATGGATCTGTTTCTCTTGCGAACCAAAGCTTTCCATCGTTTTACCTAAAATGTACGATGATCTATTAGAAGAGCTGAATCTATCAGATACACATAGTTAATTCGCAGGATCAATCGAAAAAATAGACTAATTTTTATGTATCTGTGGATCAAGTCTAGTTACAATCCTTGTATAACACATGTAAGATACAAATCAACAAGCATGTCTTAGTTTCCTTCTCATTCAAGACAAGCACATTATAGAAAGTAGCTGAATTTACTGCCTGAACTTTCACCTCATTCGTGAGGGTTCAATTTCCACCTTGTAATCCCCCTACCACATTGCCCATTCCCCTACCTTCAATTAGAACAACAATAATAATATATTCACTGAAATCATATAAGTCGGATCTAAAAAAGTAGAGCTCGTCGAGTTAGAGAGCTGTTTCCCAAGGAAACTTGGGTCAACTGCAACAAATCAAAAAAGTAATGAAAACGGAAACTGACAACAAAGATAACATGACAACTAATAAGAAAAGCAAAGCAAGGTATTCAAGAAAGGAACAGTAACAATTACAATAATCGAAACACAATTAATTGACAACAGACGATAAAACAGATATCAAAATCAAGAAATTATGACAAGAATATGACTAATACTCAACAAGACACCGCCGATCCTAAAGTTATTGTTTCCTCACTAAGCTGAAACCACGTCATGTCCTGTCTAATCATCGACAATGTATCGATACATTTGATGCATTTATATTAACCAGGTAAGAGAAGCAGACTCAGCTACCTCTAAGCCAAAGTCATCATTATCTGGAAATAAATTTGCAATCTTCTGTTTATACTGTTGAATTGCATTTTCCAGTAACTTATCTTCAGCCATTACCCTGCGATCTGCATCAATCATCTCTAATTAGTCGTTAAACAAATATGAAATTTGGAAAATGCAATTTAGACCTTCTTATGATTGTTAAAAGACAATTAAAATTTAAAAGTGAGAGGATAAGCAAATTATTTACTATTATGAAGGGCAGTATTGTCAACTAAATGATCAGGCGCTAATTGTGCACTTGGTACAAATCAGTACGACCATTTACCACGTCCTCTATTTATTCTTCTTTTTTTTTGGAAAATAATTTTCAAATAGATTTATTTTTTTAAAAATAACTTTTAATATAGATTAAAAAAATATTTTAAAAAACTCTCTAACTTATCAAATAGTACTAGAAATAAGTAAGAAAATATTTATTTTTTCAAAAAAAGTATTTTCTTAGAAAAATATTTTCCTTCATACTAAACACACCTAAAGTGTAAATAAAATAATACAATTAATTAAAATTAACTTTTTGTTTTATGACAATATGAATTCTATTTACACGAGCCAATTTATGATGTACTTGTTTATAGTCGATCCCAACATAGAGCCCACTTAACATCAAGTTAAAAGTTAGACCAGACACTCATTTCCCCTAACCTGACCCACTAAAATGTGCTCGACCCAAATGGTACTCACTCATACTATAAGAGGGTTTACCTAATGGATCGTAGTATCCAACTTCTAAAGTGATAACATAAGCAAAAATCAACATGACATTTTTATGAAAGAAAGCCACGTTAATAGAAGTTTAAGAAGATTGGTTGTTGGATTAATAATATGAGTTACCGGTCCATTAATTATATAGAGGCAGATAGAGTTATAACAAATTAAATCATATTAGTACTATACACAGTTGTATTTGAACCATGCTACTTTAATTTCTCTATAACGTTATGTGTCTATAAATATGTATACACTACTTTTTCTTTTTTTTTTTTGGTTTTTCCGTCGATGTTTGGTGTTCAAATTAGAATCCGACTATATTTGGATTCATGTCGCATAGGACCTTATTCGGACTGATTTTTTTCATATTCAAAGCTCAAACCTGATATCTCTAATTAAGAAACCACATCCTTTGACGGTTACTTCAAATTATTAATGCCTTTCCATCATTGTCCTGATTCAAATAGAGTGGTTTATAGTTAGTAAAGATATTCAATGCACTAGTATTGTACTATAGAAGGTCCAATTAGTGCTATGTATTCACCTTAATTAATTAATTAAGCTTCTGCATCTACTTAAAATTGTCATTAAATTTTGATTACTTTTATAAGTAGATGATCTTGAATTGTGGGGACAACAACCATGTACTCAGAGCCTTCAATATGGATTAGGTATGTGGGATCGATCTGGTTTAATCCGTTATTTAGTAGGGTTAGGTTCAGATTTTTGGAAACCAGTTATAAAATAAGTTTTTTAGCATGGCCTGAATAAGCCTACTGATTCGAAGGGTTTTCACAAGGGTCATTCACATAAATAATATATTATTTAATCTAACTTACGAGTTTTAGCATAATTTTAACTCTTATCAAATATAACTATACTTTTGTTACCAAAAATAGCAAAGAGAAGGAGAAATTCCATTTCTCTTTATTACTCTTTCTCTTTCTCTCTCTTTCTTTTAAAAATATTAATTAATTATTTTAATCAAAAATATAATTTTAGATTGAATATTACGTAATAATGTTGTTACTATTCTTTAAACTAGAAGATTTATTTTATGTAAATACATATATAATACACTAACACAATTTTAATAGATTAACCTATAAACTAATTTAAATAGTGTTTAAATATTTGAATTCAGATATAATATTATTTGACACACCACTAATAAAAATAATAATGAAAACTGCAATTGTAATACATTTTGAATTCGACACTTCATATGTATTATAGACCTTTTTTAATGCACATGGAGAATATAATTAATATAAATATTTTTTGACACCATTAATAAAAATAATAGTAAAAACTACAATTGTAATACATTTTGAATTTAATACTTCAGATGTATTATAAACATTTTTTAATACATGTGGAGATATAATCTATTTTTAATATAATAATTATTTTAACATCATTAATAAGAGAAAATAACAAAACATAACTATAATACATTTTAAATTCAATAAATAATACATATTATAAGTATTATATGTGAATTTTAAATATTTTAGTGTGATTTAATTAATTT